>JAQMWT010000284.1:0-34314 GCA_029834535.1 Chrysophaeum taylorii
GGGGGCCGTCGGACTGCTTGAAGCCGAGCCAACGCTGCTTTCTTTCTCAATGAAGCGACGCAAACGAGCCAGATTGATGACGACGCGACGACGACGACTACGATCTGCCTAGACTTTGTACGACAGCGCAACTCGAAGGCCGCACACTGCTCCGCAGACCACACCGCAAGTCGGAAAAGGCGACAGTTCGTCTCTATGCCCGGCACCAGTGTGAAAATGGTCCGCGTTTCGTCAACAAAAAATGCATATGGCATTCCGAAGCAGCGATAGCCTGCTTCGAATGTACGCGATCCCAAGATCCGGGTAGAGTTACCCCTTCGCCGCTCATGTTCGAACGTAATGGCAACGCGACTCCAACGACGGCTGCACGAGGAACGTGTGTTGCTATTTGGGAACTGCAAAAAAAACAAAAAAGCGCGCTCCATTTCAAAGTCTATCGCCGATAATTCTTGCTTCGTTTGTCGCCATCAAACACACAATACCCCTTCTGGCAGTCGTGCTCTACAAGAAGACGCCAAACACACTAGGCGATCATGATTTTCTAGGCGAAGAAACGGACGTCGATGATGATGATGACGGCGAAGATGCGGAGGAAGAGAACGACAACGACTTCTGACGACTGAGGCATCAAAACTACACGATATATATGACCGCCATGTTCTTTCCACATGCACCTGGTGCCGTGTCTCAGAACGTCGAAGACTCTAGGACATGCCGCAGCTTCTCTCACCACCACCACCCTCCCTACTACCCCCTCCCCTTTACTCCCACCCCCCCCCTCCTCGCTCTGCTCTCGCCTCACTCAACGCTTCTTAGAGAGAAAAGTCAATTTAGGGTTAGGAACCCCCCACCTTAGTCTCACACTCACACCTAAACACCCAAAATCGCTGTGTCGAACACCGTGCTGCTCTTTGTGTCGTAAGAGACAGGGCGTCCGGGCAGCACTACCACTGCCATCATTCTCTACCAGAGGCACAGTGGATTTTTTCCTGTCTCTCGGTTTGGACCCAGTCCGGTACTGGTAGAGAAACGTCCTCCGAAAGACATCGATCTCGATCGACGTCTCGGACAAAGACTCAGGATTTCCAGGTAAGAGCAATCTCCTGAAGTTCCTGAAAGTTTTAAGACCGTAGTCAAGTCTCATCACTTGCTACTGGTGAACAAAGTGTGAAACGTGTGAAAGGCAAACAACAACGCGCAAAACGCAACCCCAAAACGATGGCGACTCACGACCCACAAGTCCCGAGTCTGGAAGTAGCGACGCAATTCGCTACACAACAAGCTCTCTGGCAAATCATCAACGCTGATTTGCCAAAAGCTGCTAACGCTCATCGAAGAGCCAAACTAACTAAACTAACTAACTTCAGACCTCTCCCGAGCATGGGAGCCAGGCCGGACCGGCAGGAGCCGGTACGGAATAACAGAGGAAAATCGCGCAGTTGGGGCAGGGCGACGGACGAGGACGGACTTGTTGATGGTGGACCGCCACTGCGCGCGGTCTTGTGCGAGGTCGTGCAAAAGCGTCGCAGGCCGCGGACGTGTTGGTCCACGAACAATCGACCTGTCCGTCGCGTTCTGCCCAACCGAGCGAACCCCATCCCAGCGCGGACTTTCCGGGTGCTAACCGGCTCGAAGAGCCAAAAGCGCTGCCATACTTGCTGCGTTCGCCGCAAACATCGCTGCCACCGCAAGCATCGCAGCTCAAGACGTGTAGCTAGATCAAGACGAACAACTTGAACAAGCTCCTCCACCAGCTGTTCTCACGACAACCCCCCTCAACAAAAGAGGAGTCGCGACCCACGAACCGATCATCTCGATGGTCACCCCCCCTCATGCCGACAACACCGCCGGATGTCAAACACCCCACGGCAAAGTCTCAGACCCCACTGCCTTCCCTCCGGACCCAGGCATAGCCAAGGTTACTCCACAACCTGGCACACCCCACATTCACGAGGACACTCCGCCTTGTTCGAATATCGCACCAGCAATGTTGAACACTCCACCACCACCACCACTAAACATTACTCTCTTCACTCTACCAACCCCACCGGAGCCTCCACCTCCTCCACTGGAGCCTAACTCCCCACTATCGGCGACTCCCGCTTCACCATCTATTCAAGTTCCCCAACATCCTCGTCAACCCCCTCGCCGCACCACTCATCCCCTTCCTGATGATCATGCCACCTACGGCCATGACGGCCCCGGCACCGTCATCCCTGACCAAGCCCCCACCGCGGCTCAAGCTACTGCCGCCTAACCATCGGACCATCCTGACCGACCTTCATCACCGTTCGAAAGTTGCTCATCCCCCGATTTTCATCTCCACCCGCGTGACTACGCACTCCACGGCTACAGCCGCCAAACTCACCATAACCGACGCCGCCCTAGCTTTCGCCACTGCCCAGCTCGCCATCCAAGCCGACGAACTGGTCTCCACCCACGCGGAACTCCATCTCACCTACACACAGTTCAAGGCACTCGAAACTGCCCACGCTGACATCCGCAACTCCCACTTTGAAACCAACGCCGTCCTCAACACCATTCTCACCTCCTTGGATGCCACCCACTCCACCCAAGATGCTGCATCGCATCTTTCACCTCCTTTCCCCATCCACAACCAACCTTCCTCCCCTTCCGAGCCAATCTCCAATACCTCTCTCCCGATTCTCCCCGAGTATCATCACCACCTCCACGGATGCCCCGGACCTGGTTCTCCTGGTTCACCACCCACTCCGTCTCTCAATTCTCAACCCCCCGCCATCTCTGGCCCCTCCTCCTCTGCCAAATCACTCTTCGCCTCTCTGGCACCCCCTGAACCCCTTTGCACCCGCTCGCCTTCTCAGCCACCTGGTTCATCCCAACTCGGCCACATCCCCGCGTCCGAGTTGCGAGGGCGTACATTCAACACCGGCGACCGTACCCCTACCACCAGCGACGATCACCACGTGCAAAGTCCCATCAAGAAACAAGACCACCAACATCAAGAGTCGACATATTCCGAATTATCAAAAGACAGCACTTTCCCTGATGGTCATGCTCACCATCATGCTGCCAAGACATGCACAATGGCCTCTTCTCTCTTCGGGCACAACGGCCCAGGAAGCAGTCTTGTCGAAGGAGCACCAAGCCACCTCGTTCCCACTTTCGACAAGTCAAAGAACAAAGCACCTCGGGATGTTCCCGAGTATTACGCCTACATCGACTATGGCAACCACACTTAACGACCCACGGCTCCGCCATACTCTATGCCCCAGGCACAAGAGCCGCAGGCTACTGACAACATCCCCTCGGATTCAGCCCCCTGGTATGATGCATACAGCGAAGAAGCAAGACCTACTTCACTAGCCTTTAAGATGGTCTCCTCGACCATTTCAGATCAGCCACCTGATCCAAGCACCATCACCAATGCCCCCGCAATGCCGTATCCACAAGGACAAGACACGCTGTCAACGGTCCCACGGTCAACATACTCGCAGGCACTCACCGCACCCGCAGGTATCAGCTCAGATTCACCAGGCACTCCCGCCTTGTTCGATATCTCTCGATCCGCAGCTCCCGATCACTTCGAAGCTGGTTCCACCTCGCTGCCTTCTCTCCCCAACGACAGGCGCGCACTGCCGCTCACCGGCGCTCGCTGCTGCACCCACCATCCACCTTCTCGGCCGAATGCACTGGATGACACTGCTCAGCAGGTTGCATGGACCCATCTGCGATCACCATTTCACGATTCGATGGATGTCTTCGCACGAGCACCAGTCGCAGCACATGATCACCCGCTCCCCAACTTCCAGTCAGAGGACGCACTCCTTTCGGCTGCCGATCCTTATGTCTCGCCGCGACCAAGCTTCTGGAAAGCCTTCACCATGGCCGCAGTAATAGACACAGATTTCGAGAGTTCTGAACGGCCCGATCAGCCACAAACTATGCACGATTCTATTGCGACCACTTCAGTCCTTTATGTCCCCCTGCATAGCTCTCTTTTGGACGCCACACGCTTGCGCTGCCTCCGGAAAATCGATGTTGCGCTCTCAGGAGACATTCTCCGCGCACAATGCACAGACTCGCTCCACCTGAACCGCTTCTGTCAGCACTTTCGCATCACTGGAATGTACGACAAACGTTCCACGCCAGCTGCCGGCTCCACCACAAACAAACACCCAAGTCACGTACGTTGCCACCCTCAAAAGCGTCTTATCGCTCGGCACGTAACTCCTCATTCGAGGACGCATGTCACATGCCCACACCTCCGAATGCCCTACACGCCTATGGGCAACCCTGGTCACACGGCACTCACTGCTCTGGTCCCAGCATCTCCGCGATTGAGGATGCACCCAGCAGGACTGACCCTTACATCGCCCTTGGTTCTACTGCACTCTCCTTCGGCGATCCCCCTTTTCGAATTCCCGCTCTGGACCCCAAGCATTCCAGGCCGGATACGCTCCACCAACGGATCTCAGCTCACGCGCCCATCTGCCCTACCTCGCAGACAGGTCAGCCGCGAAACACACCCCTTTTGGCACTGACTTCGGACCACCCGCATCACGCGCTTTTGCTCACGGAGCATGACACGCTTTGCGACGCTCCCCGCGTCGCCGCCTCTAACACCAAGACACTCGTCATTTCCACCGACGCTCCGCGCCGCAACGTATCTCACGACCTTCAAATCACCAACATAAGTCGCTCGCGTCCGCACCACGTCGCGCACGCCTTACGAGGGCGTATTTCAATTGGTGACCTCACATGTATATCGATGCACTTTCCGACGTCCGACATTGAACTTACGAATCACTTTATGGCAATCCCCCCAATGCCAATACGTCTGAAGCTGCGCAATCATGTCTCTGGAACCCTACAGCCTCAGAAACTGCCAGACAAGAAAGCACTCAGCTCTCAACAGCTGATCAACAGCTCCTTATTGTCGCGCACATAGCAACGAGCACTATCTCGCAGTCTCTATTGGACGACAAGACGAAAGATAAGACCACAATGGCCAGCTACACCAGCCAGCCCACTGATGTAGCAGACGAGACAATGCAAACCAACTGCACAGCACGGTTCCAGACTATACAGACGATGCTCAGGTCCAACGCTCAATTGCTCGACCACGCACACGTTCTGTCACATGACCTTGCACTGCTACTGGCTCCTGTCTCATTCATAGCTGATGCACCCCATCCGATGGACCAATCCTTCAGATATGTCCCGCTCGCAGAAGCACCATCGCAGGACACACAGGTACATCATGAAGATATATATACATGTAAGCGCACCACGATCACGCCCACAAGCACATTGCGCCTATCTGATCACGACGAGACGAAGCTAATAATTAGCATGTTCCCTTCGCCTCTGGAAGACAAAGGCCGCCTTTCAGCCTCCCAGGCACACGACCCGTCCCTGTCGCTGCAATCCGTATTAACACAGACGATCTCGCCTCCCTGCACGACTGCAGATCAGGCACAAGCCAATGTCAGCACCCTGCAGAGTTATGCGCACCCGCTGGAATCTTACGAGTACGGCTACCTCCGTCAGTCAGGTCACTGCACCACCTCGGTCTTCCCTGACATCAGGTCGACGCATCGCTCATTCGCGATCACCTCAAGTCATCTATTGGACGACTATGATCTCGAGCATGAACTCATCGCAACGCTTGAGTCATACCCAAGAAGGAATCCTACATTGGAGTCACCTCAACCACTCCCACAGGAACGTTGGCCACCAGACGCCACCCATGTGCTCGTGGTTTCTCCATTGGTTTCCTCCAAAGCTTTTGACTGCAGCAGAGACAAAATGCAACCTTCCCATGCGACTATACTCGCATTCTCGTTTGGGACACAAGCATTTACCTCATGTCAGATGTTTACGCCCATAGTACCGCGACACACGGCAACCAAGATAGAAGTGGACTGCGTTCCACCCTCATCTTTGAGCGCTACCCCCGACATACTGCTCCCGGCACTACTAGCCAGTCCCATCACGTCTGATTCAGCTCCCATCGCTTTGTATGACGTCATATGTCATATTCCGATTAAAGCCCAGACACCGCACAGGCTACTATGCACTCGCGACGGCACGCTCACCGCCCCTCTCGGTTTAGACTACGAACAACATTGCGCCATACCCGTGGTACACTCGCAGTCAACTGAGACGCACGCTCGCTTGTCGCACAGTACGATGCCCGAACACCATTTGATTCATGATACGCAGAACACTGTCGTCTCAGCCACCGCTGAAGCGCCTCCTCCGACCGCCGCCCGGCTCTGCGCTCGTTTCGCAACCACGGTCTCTCCGTCACACAGGCAATTCGAAGATTTCACCCAGTTCGAATTACAAGGGCGCATTAGTTTTCCACCGACGACAAGATTCGTTTCGATTCGTATCAGTCATGCCTCCTATGGCCACTCTGGCTACATCGGAACTCACTTCAAGGCACGTACCGAAGTCCCTCTTTCTAGGGGCCTCTGTCACACACCAAGACCTGATGAGCATTCGTCGTTCCTCCCCGCTTCAACGCGACTCTCGACGACCAAATCCCCGACGATTTGTGATGACACTAAGTTCCGTCATCAATACAATTCGGCGCCTCCCACGCTCTTCCGTCAGTCACTTGCGGGTCACACCTCTCACGTTTCAGGTCGCTCGATTTTATCCTGCACGCTGTCATATGCAAACGAAGTTCTGTCACGCCAAAGCCAAACGTCGCAGTTATCGCCAGTCTCGCGCAAGAAATGCCCGCCACCAAATGATAGCCGCACTCAAAGTCCTTTGCTTACATCTTTTCACGTCCCTCCCAGCACTATGGTTGACGTTGAAGCTCTGCACCACTACGGTTCGGTTACAACACAACTTCACGCGAAATCCTCGTCCAGTTCTGATTATATCTCGCATCTGTCGACATTACTATCAGAATCATGCTTCGGACACAGCTCAGACTACACTCGCGTATCACGCTCTTACGACGCACCCGGTTCGCTCCTCTCCGTTCGCACTGCAGGTTCCATCTTGCAGAACTCTGAGCCCAACAGCCGCCATTGCGATTCGCACCCAGTCGACACTTTCCGTAGCACCCGCGAGGATAACCCCCATTCTCCACAGGTTGGACACGCGCTCTGCCGCACACCGCTAGCCCCACCCAGTTGTGTTACGAATCAAGGGAAGTTAACTGCCATGCCGATCTATTTCTTCATTCCCACACACTCGCTGCTAGCCACAGTCTCACATGACTCATTATCGGACAGTCCTCGCATTATGGACATGACCTCACATCATGTTCATTCTTCGGACATCCCCCGTCCACAGATTAGTCCTCTCTTGAAACATACGCCCCCTACACGTTGTATACTGTACAGCTCTCGCATATCGACAACACCCTTCTGTCGAATGTCTCACCTTTCAGTCACTGCACGATTCACCAGGGATGCACCACGCTCCCTCGCGTTTGTACATCAAGGGATGTTGGATTCTGGTGAAAACGACTCCGGACATGAAGTGAATACTGGATCAGTCGATTGTCACGGTTCAGGATTACTTTGTCGAATAGAGCACGAAAGATGCGACTTTGAACATACCTTCGAAGTCAACTTTGACCTTACCTTCGAAGTCAACTCTCCCCCTGGCACGGACAATATCTTCAAGCAGCTCATCGCCTTCAGGCATTTTCATATTTGCACCGACTCTTCAGCACAGGACACACGCCTGTATCCACCATCATACGCGATACACTCGCAAACCTCAGTCTCAGCCCAATCATCTTTCGATGATAGCCACTGGCGACTTACACGAGACTACAACTCCACGTCTACAGCAAATTTAGAGTTTTCATATTTATGGCCAATCCCAGACAACTTTATCCCGATATCCTCATCGCGCTACGATTACCCGCATATGATCTTAGATGCTCATAGTTTAGCTTCAGCTGTCCCACGCTACACTCAGGACGACAGCTTCGACACGTATGAGACAGGCAATTCTGGTTCTCTCATCTTCCAGGACTGTTAGCTCCGCCTTGCTCGCTATCATTACGACGATCACCCTACCATGTCGAAACCGATTTGGTTGAATGGTCATATCTCTTCATGGGATGATGCTGGCGCTCAGTCACATCGTCACACCTTTACTAGCCCAACAATAGAATCTCATTCCTACGGCCACTCTCGCTATTCGCCTTTCAATCAATGATTGGTCTGCTGCACAATCCCCGACTGCCTGACCCATGATCCCTACTGTTGTTATCCGTTAGACCACCCGTTCTACTACGAGGATCCCCCAACCACTTAGGATTTATCCACCGGCACGCACCGTCCCCTATCTCGTCAGTCACCGAACAAGATGATGATCTGATCTCTCGTACAGAATTCGCCATACTTCGCCATTAGCCTACCTAGCATTTTCCTCCACGTATCTTCTTCGCATCTTCCTCCACTTTTCTTCTTCCTTACGATATATCGATGCCTTTTCTGTTCCTTGATCATCCACCTCTTCTTGCAATATCCTTTTCATTTTGCCTCCCCTCTCAACCTATTCCACGTTCAACTTCGCGCTCTTTCTCCTTTCTCGCTCACACTCCCCTGCTATTCCACTCTACTCTATCTCTCTCATGCACTTCGCACACTTTCCTCCCACGCCTCCTCACAACTCAACGTCTATTCGTCTCTGGCCAGACATTTGTTTTGTTTGTCCCAGATCTCGCTCATCACCGAATTCAATCTGCTAGGGCGTAGAGATAGAAAATGCCATTTAGGGTTAGGACCCCCCCCCTAGTCTCACACTCACACCTAAACACCCAAAATCGCTGTGTCGAACACAGTGCTGCTCTTTGTGTCGTAATACACATGGCATCAGGGCAGCACTACCACTGCCATCATTCTCTACCAGAGGCACGGTGGATTTTTCCTGTCTCTACTTTGATCCCCCCCCCTTCCTTCTTTGCCAGCCCCGCCTTATCCTTAGAGTTAACTCTGTAACCAACCCCTCCCCTCTTAGCAGTCGACCTTTAAAAACCCCTCCCCTCCCCAAAACTGCCTCGTCCAAAAATTGCGGCGGCAACGCAGTTGTACTATCAAAAAGTGAGCAAGACTTAGTGCAGAGGGCAGACAATCGCGAATGCGGACAGGCAGCGAACGCGAACTCGCCGCGAACGAGAACTCGCCGCGAACGCGAACTCGCCGCAAACGCGAACCCGAGCGAACGCGAACTCGCCGCAAACGTGAACCCGTAGCGAACCCGAACTCGCCGCGGACGCGAACCAGTAGCGAACCCGAACTCGCCGCGAACGCGAACCGACTAATCGAACGCGAACCGGCAGCGAACGCGAACCAGTAGCGAACTCGAACTCCAAGCGAACGCGAACCCTGGGTTCGTTGCTTCCTTTAGCGCCGGAAGTGCGCCCTGCAGGGAGAGAAAGAACGACAGGTGGAGCGGACGCCACGACAGCTTCGATGTCTGCAACATCTTTTGGGAGCGGGCCGATGCCACCGCCCGTACGTGAGCGAAGAGACGAAACGGGTGCTACCGAATGGCCTCGGCCAGACCCAAGAATCCCCGCGGCGACTCGAGAACCGGAGGCGAGCGCACCTCCGGTGCCTCCCGCAGTCAACGCCGCGAGAGAGGAAAAGAGAGAGATTGATCCGGAGATGGTTCGGGCGATGGGTGAGCGGATTGAGTTCACACGGGACCAGTTCGCGAACAATTGAATCGTATCCAAAATCAACTTGGAGCTTGACGAGAAGAGAACGAGAAGAGAAAGAGAAGCTCCACCGGGTAATCGAAGAGTCGAGACGGAGCCGAGAAGTACGACCATCTTCCCCGGACGTTAGTCGCGTAACCCCGGAGAGACGAGGATGTCGGTTCGTCGCTCTCGGACGAGGCACCACCAAGTAATTAACTAACTAACTAACTTCAGGCCTCTCCCGAGCATGGGAGCCAGGCCGGACCGACAGGAGCCAGTCCGGAATCACGGGCCTGTAGACGAGGAGTGCCGAAAGGTCGGTCGGCGGAGAGTGACCATCAAACTTGTCGCCATGCGACGAGGAGACCGCAATGTGACTGACAACCAACTCGTCGATAACCTTCCGTCTTCGCCCCCCGGCCATACCCTGTCCCACTGCGAACGTTCCGGCTGCCAACCGGCCCGCCCGGGAGGCGAATAGGTGCCAACCTACGCCGGGAGGGCGGATGCCCTCGAAAGGCTCAGGATTCATGAGGCACCGTCCTCCATCGCAACCGCAGTCGGCGATCAGGGTAGGTATCCGAAACCTACAAGAAGGCGCCACTCCGAGCCCGACCTTGTGCGTCCTCCAGTCGACGATGAATCGCCGACTCATGGAATGCGGAGCTCGCGAGGGATGTTTATACTTCCTTTCCAACCTCTCACAGGCTCCATCTCCAAGCCGAAGGACGAAGTGCTCACGTGGTTTCGGCAGCTACGTCGTATGATCCGGGGGGAGCCTGATCAGCCTTCGATAGCAATGAAGCTCATCCAGGGTGACTGCCAGAGGGCTCCAATGACGGCTTACCTTGAATGGGAGAAAGAGCAACCGCTTATGTGGGGACAATATAAGAAAGGACTCGTTACAAAAGAGGACTTGTTCGTCACGACCAGAAGTGTCTAGATGATATTGAGGAAGCGTTGCTACTGCAATGTCCACCCAAGTCGACCCCGGAGCAGCTTCAGAAGGATTGGTTCAAAATGAACCAAGCGAACCTCTCGCTCCAGAAATATGTCAGTAAATGGATACAGCTGTCTGGGTTGTGGAGGGCTGCAACTGGTCAAAAGATGGACCCGGCAGTTTTTCGTGTGCACTTCATATCGGGATTGCAGTCGGCCGAGTTGCGTCACAAGGTTGAGTACGCTCAACTTACGTCTCCGGAGAGGGCAAGCACGTTGGATTAGGTGATTCAGCTGACTCTGGAAGTGGCGAAAATCCTTGAGACTAGTCCGTCCGCTGATAAGGATGACGAGGGAAAGAAGGCGGACAAGGAAAAGCTCAGAAAGAGCGAGCGGCGCGTCAAAGGCAAAAAAAATGGCACCACCAGCAGCAGCGAGCTAGATATGTCACTGCATCTGGAGCACAGCCTCTAGCGCATACGATTTTGGACCCCGAAGCGCGCAGAACGTATTCTACGTGTCTTGGATGCGGGAAGAATCGTTTCTTTGGTCACGACGATGGGAAGTGCCCCCACAACGGTAATCCCGCTAGGAAGGCGAGCCCCATGCGAGCGATGCAGGAATGGGGCTTCCCTCCGACCGTCGAAGGACAGGAGCAGTATCGGCAGGCTATTGTGGCGAATCAGACATCAGTAAGCCAACGAACCAAGGGACCTTTTGGATGGCAACCACAGGTGGTCTTCACCGCAGCACAGGGTGCAGGTACAGGTCCGCCGCAGCTACTCACAGGTACACAGCAGCAGATGGTTTAGCTGCAGCCCGCAGCGCCACAGGTAGTGCAGACTTCGCTGAGGCTTGAAGATATTGCGAGCGCCGTAAACACGATGTCGTTGATACTTCAAGCGCATCAGACGACTAGTGCGAAGAGGGGGCAGCCGCCCCAAAGTGTGAATGCTAGTCAGCGCCATGATGGAGTCGCGGCTCGATGGCTCGATGTTATCTGCGAGGATCAGGATGGCACCATGCAGTATAATCAATGTACGGTTCAGAACTCGGAGCTCATTGAGGGGAACGTGTCTGACGAAAACGATGAAGCTGAAAGTGACGAAGAGACCCTTCCGTGTGAAGAATACCACTTTCATGATGAACCCATGGAGCCACCTTCCTTTCTGGTGATTACTGAAGAGGATTGGGTAGCGGAAGGTGGTTGTGGTACTGAGATGCGTAAGCTTCGACCGGCCATCCCCTTCCGAGGTGGAGTGAACAGATACGAGTACGAGTACCCTACTTTGTTTGGTGTGCGGGATAAGTTATTTGCGATCACCGTGGCACCGCCAAAAGAGAATTTTGCCAACAGTGCCGCCGCCTATCGCAGCATATCTACGGACTTTGAAGATTATTGTCCACAGACTGCAATGAACACTGCTGGCGCTGGTTCGGATCATCGTGAAGATAAGGCAGTGGCGTGTGACGGGACGAAATCTACTTGTTTGACGTATATCCCAGTCGCTATCGCCACTCAATATGGTTGGACATACTGTATCATCGCTGCCGGGTTAGATGGAATGGCTGACTCGCCGTATGTCGATCATCGGCTGTGCACGAGACTTAGCCAGGCTTGCAAGATTATCTACCGTCAACCATCACCATCTACCCGTACTCTTAGTGTGTCTGGTGAATCTGGAGCTGCCATCAAAGAGTGGATCATCCTTCGCGTTTCTTTGACACCTGGGGCGTCAACACTATTGATGTTCTTTGTGGGACAAACAAATGGACAGGTGCTACTAGGGGCGCGAGAGTTACGTCTGTTGGGTGCTATCGTCGATCACACCTCGGAAACAGCTATTTTTCGCCGCTCCGAAGTCACCATTGGAGTCATCGAAAGTAGCGTCTCAGATTTACCCCAGGATTACCAGGGAGTGGTCTTGTACAACGAGGCGTTCGAAGCGACTCCAACAACGGTGCCGATGTTCCCGACGGCTAGGCTGGCCGTGCAGGACGGAAATGCAAAGCAGTGGAAACCATTTGGTCCTCCTTGGCGATATGATAGCTACTGCAGTCCATCCGATCCAGAGTCAACCACTATCGCCACTACCGCGGTGAACCACTCCTGGGAAGCGACAGCCGCGTTTCGAGTGGGACTCCTGGAACTACGGAAGGTCAAACTGGTTATCGTCGAACACCTCGAGAGGATAAGACTTTCGTCCCTCATTTTGCGTTTGTGACGAGCACCCGCGACCTCTTGCCTAGTATTCCTTACATGCTAGAGCTCGAGTGCGATGTGCCGTTGATGACGGGTCAGGCGTACCGACCTTACCGGTCATTGTATCCTGACCTCCGTCTGATACCAGGATCGTTTTCATCTTACTCTCCCCAAGAGCCTAGCGAAGTTCATGTGGCTGTGGAGCGCATCGGAGAAGGGCCAATCGGCATTGATCCCGATACGCCCATGATCGAAGGAGAGATTGTGCGGCATGAGGGATGCGTCAACGTACAGCTCGAAGCTGCGGAAGAGGATCACGAAGTTTGCTTCGCAACTGCTTCTGTTGACGAAGACGAAACTGAAGTGGAAGAGGAGGTTCTAGCTGAAAGACCTCCTCCTGAGCCTCCCCCAGAGGGAGAGACAAAAAAAAACACCCGAAATGGAGGAGACTGCTAGATAGCTGCCGTCTACGCATGCCTCTTTAGCTTGGATACCGATTACGTACACTATCGTCGTCATTGATTTCGCCGGCGCTGGTAGATCGACTTTGGGTATCCGACGATGCAACGAGTTATATGGAACTTCTTTTCGCATTGTTTTGGCTCTGGACTCTTGTCGACAAGCCCGAGCTGTTTTCCAGCTTAATTTTCCGAGGGTTCCTTATGTCTTACACAATTTAGGGAAGTCTCACCGTCGGACTTGCGATTTGGTTTTGTCGTACCTCAACAAGGACTACTGGGGGCATTCATACTTTCATGCGAGTCCTCCCTGTATTTATGGGTCAACCACCAATCTCCACTATAGAGTCGCACGCAAGGGCGCTGCCATTACTCCTTGGGTTTTGCGCCATTTTCGTAATGCACCTCATGTGATTGGACGATGGATGTTGGAGCAGGAACCATCTGTGATACCTTTTGTGAATCACAGTTTTTACGTTCCAGGCGCCGTCGATTTCTACAGTATTAATCCTGAATTGCTATGTTCGCGTACGCGTCTACTCGCATGCAAGGTTCGCTTATCGCTACCGCTATTGACGTGCGTACCGCCGAATTGCAAGATCTTGTTAGTCCAGCGTTGGGATTTACGAGTGGACATCCACTGATTGTGGTCAATAGTTTTTCGTCAACACGCCCGGCCATTGGGCCAGCCTTCACAGTGATGCGCAGCAAGTTGCAGATGGGCCCTCATTTCTCCAATACCCGACCACTTTCGTTGGAAATGCACCAGGAAATAATGACCGTTCCGTCTACGTGGGAATGGGGTGATACATCGCAAACAGCGGATATGAAGAGGTTGGGAAGTATGGTGCCGCCAGCGACTACGACGCTGATCGCACTGGCCGTGCATAATTCTTTTGATCCTGCGATTCGAAATCTTGGTAAGTTGCGGAACATAACAACTACGACGATCGCCAATCCCGATCACCGTCTATTACGGTTTTTGCCTTTCGCTATCGATTCGCGAATTCCGACGCTCAACCCCGATACTCGTGTCGTATCATGGTTCAACCAAGACGAGTTTTGCACGCGCAGCGGTTCAGCACCTAGTCCTGCGCCATCTCATCTGCCAGCCACCTCCCCGCCGCCACATTCGGGTTTGTCGCCAGGGACGGCTCCCTTTTTTGCAGGGGCCACCGTCGCCACTGCTGTGATGCAGAGCAACCAAACTTCCACGACTGCTGAAGAGGAAGGCGCATCGCAGGTTCGGCCTGCATAGTTCGATAAGTATGAAGTTCCATGGGCGGACGCGCCTCACGACGGGGAAAATTCCCTTGGGGGATAATGCTTTACGTACATGGCGACAAGCTTGATGGTCACTCTCCGCCGACCGACCTTTCGGCGCTCCTCGTCTACAGGCCCGTGATTCCGGACTGGCTCCTGTCGGTCCGGCCTGGCTCCCATGCTCGGGAGAGGTCTGAAGTTAGTTAGTTAGTTAGTACAAGTGCAGGCCAGTAAGTTCACCTAGTCCCAATCTCTAACCCCAGTAAGTTCGGCGTAAACCGACTCGTGCTCACACCCACTCACCCCACTCTCCTTTGAGCTCGTCGCTCTCACCCCCGCCAATCCAAGCTGCTGCGATCCGCACGCGCCGCCAACCCTCAACTTTACTATAAAAACCCCAGTAAGTTCACCTGGTCCCAGTAAGTTCACCTGGTCACTCAGCTCACCTAGTCCCAATCTCCAACCCCAGTAAGTTCACCTGGTCCCAGTAAGTTCACCTACAGTGCGCGTGTAGACGCCGGGAGGGGGCTTATCGGTATTGCGCAGCACGTGTGGGGTAGGGTGGAGTCGTCAACCCAGAAGAGCAAATCCTCGGGGTTGCCGATCGACAGAGAGCCACGTAGAGCTGGACGTGACAGAAGACGGGCTTGGGCAAGAGGACGCGGACCTCGCGGGGCGTCTGGCCCTGGCTCTTATTGATCGTTTGGCGTAGGCGGGCCTTAAGGGATACAGGTTGGAGGAGCCTCGGTGACACGACACGATCGATCATGTATCTGGTACCGTTGCAGTGGCCGTGCGACGGGTCGAGGTTGCGAAGACTTTAAGCTCGCGATCAAAGTCAGCATGCCGTTGGTTGTCAGGGAGTCGAAAACTCGACTGTAAAGAGCGCGGCGTCGGCTTCCGACCCAACCTAGTCGGCCGAAAAGAACTCCGACGCCTCGTCTCCGGGAAAAAAAGGCCGCGGTCATGCGCGCGTTGTCAGCATCGACAACATCGTTTCGACGGGGCGTGAGAATGGCGCGCTGAAAGAGCCGCCGCGGGTCGTGGAAACAGTCTGCGAGGTCGCCGTAGACGGCTTGGAGGATCACTGTCTGGCTCTCGCGCCTACCTGATCCTTACTCTCGCGCCTACCTGATCCTTACCCTAAATCGAGGGACAAACAGACAGACAAACAGACAGAAAAACATCTGTCGATTAGTAGTTACAAGTGCAGGCCAGTAAGTTCGCCAGTAAGTTCACCTGGTCCCAATCTCTAACCCCAGTAAGTTCACCTGGTCCCAGTAAGTTCACCTAGTCCCAATCTCTAACCCCAGTAAGTTCGGTGTAAGCCCACTCGTGCTCACATCCACTCACCCCACTCTCCTTCGAGCTCGTCGCTCTCACCTCCGCCAATCTAAGCTGCTTTGATCCGCACACGCCGCTCGCCTTTGCGTTCACTCTAAAAACCCCAGTAAGTTCACTTGGTCCCAGTAAGTTCACCTGGTCACTAAGTTCACCTAGTCCCAATCTCAAACCCAGTAAGTTCACCTGGTCCCAGTAAGTTCACCTACCGTGCGCGAGTAGACGCCGGGAGGGGGCTTATCGGTATTGCGCAGCACGTGTGGGGTAGGGTGGAGTCGTCGACTCAGAAGAGGATATCCTCGGGGTTGCCGATCGACAGAGAGCCACGTAGAGCTGGACGTGGCAGAAGACGGGCTTGGGCAAGAGGACGCCGACCTCGCGGGGCGTCTGCCTCTGGCTCTTGTTGATCGTTTGGCGTCGGTGGGCTTAAGGATACAGGTTGGAGGAGCCTCGGTGACACGACACTATCGATGATGTATCTGGTACCGTTGCAGTCGCCGTGCGACGGGTCGAGGTTGCGAAGACTTTAAGCTCGCGATCAAAGTCAGCATGCCGTTGGTTGTCAGGGAGTTGAAAACTCGACTGTAAAGAGCGAGGCGTCGGCTTCCGACCCAACCTAGTCGGCCGAAAAGAACTCCGACGCCTCGTCTTCGGGAAAAAAAGGCCGCGGTCATGCGCGCGTTGTCAGCATCGACAACATCGTTTCGACGGGGCGTGAGAATGGCGCGCTGAAAGAGCCGCCGCGGGTCGTGGAAACAGTCTGCGAGGTCGCCGTAGACGGCTTGGAGGATCACTGTCTGGCTCTCGCGCCTACCTGATCCTTACTCTCGCGCCTACCTGATCCTTACCCTAAATCGAGGGACAAACAGACAAACAAACAAACAAACAAACAGACAAACATCTGTCGATTAGTAGTTAGGACCCAGGGATAATAAATTTTGGGTACCTCTATGGCACTATAAGAAGTCTTGAAGTCGTGACGTCACTCCTGATGCACACGACTCAAAAAATAAGCGTTCAGCATGGCGGAGCGACCGCTGCGACCACTCAACGAGATATTTGTCGCTGCTTTGAAGATGCTCACTGGGAACGAGTGGGACGGAACGTCCTGTGTGCTCGAGATGGCGCGCGAGGCGTGCGATGCGTTCGGCTGGGATTTCAGCAAGGAGATGAGGAACGGTGGCCTTGCAGGTATTGCGAAGCGGCTGGGGACCTATCATCGGAGTCGAGGTGCTCCGAAAGGAGCGCGCGCGTGAACCATCCAAGCAAACGATTCCAAACCCCCGGCCGCAGCAGCGCAGCCGCCGCGGGGAGACACTCGATGCAAGTGACGAGAGCGTGGTCGAGATTCAGCACTCTGCGCGGCGGCTCGGCTTTGGCGAGGAGGAGGAGGAGGAGGAGGAGGAGGACGACGACGACGAGCTTATGGCCATGGGCACCGAGACCATGGAAGCAGGTTGGGAGGTCGTGGACGACAACGAGGAGGTCGAGGACGATGAGGACGACGAGGACGACGAGATCGAGCCCCTGTCCGACGCCTCCACCAAGGCCACCCTCAACAAGGTCGGCACGCTCCGCACGCCGCGATGCACAGTATCAAGCGGTAAGTATGAGCTCGCAGTAGTCGCCGCCGCTGGTGATTACAAGCTCAGCGCTACCAAGAACCACACCGGCAAGTACGAGACAGGCGAGCGACCCGCGCCCATTAAGAACGAATTCAAGGTGCGTTCTCTGAACTTGAATTCAAGGTGCGTTCTCTGAACCATTCGAGGTGGGGAGTCGCGCGGACCACCGCTCTCAGTGCAGATCATAGCAAGGTGACGCTATACCTGGCCTGCGAGTTCCGCAAGAACAAGCCGTGCTGCCCGGCCAAGGCAAAGCTCGTTTACCGCATCGCTGCCGGTCAGGTTGAGCTCTACTTCAGCGGCGAGCACCAGAACCACGCCAGCGACCTCAGCGACACCCGGAAATGTCGAGGTCTCCCGCGACTACTCAAAGGCCCTATCCTAACGCGCTTCGCTGCCGACCCCAAACCCCGCGCCATACCCATCCGCCAGTGGCTCGTGGACACCGGCCTTATTTACAAGAACCAGTTCAAGTTGCACAAGGGCAACAACAATCGGAGGCAGCTGATGTGCTTCGTCCGCCGTATGCGCACAAAGCTGCTCAGTAGCCTGTCAGTGGGCGACATGGTCGCGTACACGGTCATGATGGTTGACAGTCGTGACCTTATCGCCCACGTTCTACACCTGCAGCTGTCCCAAATTCTGGCACTATTTATTACAAGTGCAAGCACGTTCTCGCTCTCGCCATCCGCCTCAAGCACGTTCAAGTCCCGGAAGACACGATCATCCTGCCCTTCCGCAAGCGCTGTTGTGGTCGCGGTGCCAAAGTGCACGGCGGAGAGGCGTTGAGCGCGAACCTGCTCGACATCGTGGCCGCGGCCGCGGCCGCAACAAAGCCCGCTCCCGTTTCCCAACCTCGTCAATTCCCATTATTCCAGGCGCGTCTGCCAAACCACATCACCCCAACCCACCCCACACCACCTCTCTTCGCCTGCCCCACGACTCGACGATGACCCCGACTAGGTCCCGCGTACTTATCTCCACCCCACACCACCTCTGTGCGCGTTCCTCTCATTAGAACGGTTTCGAGCGAGTCAGGGCAGGGTTGCAGCCACGTAACACCGTTAAGCACTTCATCCCAACAGGCGACTTCTTTTTATCCCAAGGGGTAACCCTAATTCTTTTATCCCTGGGTACGTAAATCATAATCCCAAGAGCGACCCGGCCCCCTCACGACGACATGGTCATCCTCTGCCCGCGACGCCTCCGCAGTTAACCAGTCAATAGAGCATGAAAGTCACCCCTCCGACCATCGCGCATGTGGAGAAGGTGATGACTGACTGGGTTGCATTACAGATCACCCCGAGTTGGATGAGGACGAGAAATTGATGATGAAACATCTCATCTCGTGCTCGTGGGCGTTCTTTGACGACGTAATGAAACGCGTTGATTCACCTGAAGAGTCACGCTGTGGTTTAAAGAGGAGAATACAAACCCCATCAAATTGTCGCCATCTCGGTTGTCAAAGGAAAAGATTGAATGCTTGAGACTTCAAATCGAAGAGTGGAGTCGAGACGGAGCTATCCGTCCCGCGAACTCTCCTTGGGGTTTTCCCGTCTTGATGCTACCTAAAAAGGGAGCGGAGCCTGGTACTTCCAATGCTTACAGAGCAGCGGTCGACCTGCGGAGTCTTAACGAACTGCTCAAGGACGATAGTTGGCCGAGCGTAAGCATGGCAGATACGCTGATGTTTCTCATCGACAAACTCCGTCGTTCCAGCCTGGATATCAGATGGTGATATCACAATTTGCGATTATCACTAGAGACACAAGATGTAGTCACTTTCACCAGTCCTTTGGGAGCGTACAGCTATATGCGCTTACCTTTGGGAGTCAAAACTGCTGGAAGTCTACTTTGCAAGCAGCTGAACACCGATGTGTCGAAGTGGTTGTATCGTGATTTAGTGGCATACGTTGACGAGATCTTGGCCGGGCTTACGAATACAAGGAGTCATTTGCAATGCATTGTTCAGGTCACTCCTCATCTTGCTTTGAAAGGGTACATTACCAAAGTAAAGAAGATCAATTTTATGACGCTTCTCATTGAGTTCTGGGGACACTTGTCTACCCCGAACAGGCGTCTTCCTTCGCTTAGATCTCTAGAGGCCATTCGGCACATGCCAATCCCTGGTACCTTGCCAGATGCTGACCCCAAGAAGCAAGTGCGCCATTTCTTAGGAACGGGGAGTTTCTTTCGTCGATATGTGCGCAATTTCGCGGAAGTCACTGAGCCACTAAGACAGTTGACGTTGCCGGACGTAAAGTTCGAATGGACGAAAGAGTGTCAAGAAGCATGCTATGCAATCATCGAAGCCATCGTAAGTTCCAAGGGAGTCTACCATCCTGACTACTCACCACCGTTCTACATCCGGGCTGACGCTTCTGCGCATGATTGGGCGCTTACTTGTTTCAGAAAGTGCCAGACGTTGGAGATGATGGAAAAGAACGAGTGGAAGAGAGAATCATTGAGTACTGGAGTCGGACAGTGCCCAAATCGACGAGGAAGTACGATCCTCGTCGCTTGGAACTCCTAGCAGTGCTCTCCGCTCTTGAGGCCTTTCGCTTTTACATTGAAGGACATAAGACGAAATTGGAGACGGATCACCGTAATCTGACGTTTCTGCGAAACACCAATCACTCATCTGGGCAGTTGGCGCGATGGGCTATGCGACTCGCCGCTTTCGATAGAGAGCTCGGATGTAAACCTGGAACTCGCCCGGCATGCGTATTCCTGACTTGTTGTCGCGCAATCCGATCGATAAGTTGATCGAGCAGGACGAAGACGGAGAGCCGATCAATGAAGCCTATTTGATCTTCCAGGAGATTCCATCTGACGTAGAAGGTGCAGCTTGTTCACCTTCTCACCAGAGACGATACCTTTGCCGGTGGAGAATACGACTACTGAAGCCCTTGCAGCGGTTAGTTGGTTAGCTAGTTAGTAGAGCGTCAGAATATGCAACCGCCTCAATTTGCGTACGAGTCCGAACCGGTGGATCCAATCGAACGTCTTCCCTTTGCCGTTCAAGCTGAGGACGAGATCACTCTCGAAGAAATAGCTAAGGAGCAGGCCGAGGATGAAACTTGCAAGCGAATTCGTCAAAGTCTCGACTCAGGACATAAGGAACAGAACGAGCAGTCACCGGTGTCGTACGAAGTCGAAAATGGCGTTTTGTACAAGGTTGATGATTCGGAATCCCGACGTCTTATTGTGGTACTTCAGTCAATGCGAGAGCGCGTGATTGCTATGCACCACCGAGGTTTGTTCGGAGGTCATGTAGAACGCAATTCGACATCGAGGCAGATCCTAGAGCGGAATTGGATGCCGAACGTCCCGTCTTCGGTCAATGAGTCCAAAACGCTTGTGTTATCTGTCAAAGGTCCGATCCACCGTCTCGAAGCGCCATGGTTGATCTGTCAACCAAATAGCATATGAGATTGCGGTGTATTGGGTATGGATCTTATTGGGCCCTTGCAAGGTGCCGATTTATATACGTATATCCTCGTGATGCACGATACGGCCTCGCACTTTCTCAAATTGGCATTGATCAATACCAAGCATATTATGCTATTTTGAATGCATTCGTCGATAAGATCCTGCTCGAAGGATGTCTCCCAAGGTGCATAGTCACGGACAATGGAAATGAGTTCGCAAATAAGTTGTTCCGAACATTCGTTCGTCATTTCAATGTTCGTTACCGGACTACAATACCATATCACCCTCAGAGCCATCATACCGAGCGTGTCAATCGATTCACTAAAGCGTTTCTACGTGCCGCGATCGAGGAGCAGCGGCAACCTGATTGGTCTGTTTTACTTACGTACGTTAATCTCGCCTTTCATGATGCGTACTGGCAAGCAGCCTCTGCTGCCACCGGACTACAATATCATGAGCGACCATCGCGGCCTGCCTCAGTCGCGTCAGCAGATCTCGATAGACTTCAAGAACAAGTTTGAACTCTACAGTCAACTCGTTGCACGAGCCCACCAAAAATCTCAGGAAAGCCAGAAGATCAACTACGATGCGAACCAGATCGACATCCAGTTCTCTCCTGGCGATTATGTTTAGCGTTTTGCGCCTAAGACGCGTCACAAGTTGCGACCGATCTGGCGCGGTCCATACATGTCACCGACAAGACTCCCTCTGTTGTTTACGAACTTAAGGACGTGAACCACGACGATGCCGAACCCGTTGTGGTGTCTGTGCAGCAGATTATTTGAAAGTGCCGATGATTGACACTTCTTCAGCTCCTCTGCACTTACCTTCGGATCGCGACCGCTTCAAGCATGGCAAATTCGCAATCTTTAGGGTCAAAGAACGATCCAACGTTTGGAAGATGGGCATCTACGTTGCCGAAGTCTACAAAGATTACGATCACGAAAATGATACAGCTGCGCTTCATTATTTTGCCGACTTAGGTCCACGCGACGATCCTCGCGTTTTCGATCCCACAAAGCCTCTAGGCGATCGACTCTTAAGACCAGAATACAAAGACCTTGACGGTCTTAGTTTTACTCGTCTTTCGAGCGAACATGGATGGTTGTGAACCCTGCGTATCTGATTTCTGACCCGAAGAAATCGATGTTCTTGTCAGTAACTTCAACCTCCACAGCAACAAAGTTCCTGCTGATGTCGCTGAACGAGCTTACCGTGCCATTCGTGAGCGCGACCTTCGTCACCCTCGAAGTCTAGGACGACTTCAACTTGAGTAGGGGGCTCCTGTGGCGGGAACGCCCTTCCCTCCACTTACCCGCCCGTTGCCTTGAACTTGGTGATGTCACCCTGACATCTCCACCAGTTTTTCCTCGGATACGTATGTACCGAGAACCTGTGTTGCCCTTGCCAATCTTGGCATATCTTGCTTGCTTTTTCTTGGAATCGATTGATTCTTGCCTAATCCCTTATAATTCTTGATTTGTCCAACCTCAGGGCGATGCGTGCGTAAGCACCGGGTTGGGCGTGTGGTGGAACCACCCGCAGTTCGGACATTTTGAAAGGTCGCATTGTGACCGCCGGTCCGGCTACGAGGGGCGGGTGAAGAAGTTTCGGCCACACCGCCCCGCTCATCGCAAGCCACGACCTCAATAAGGTGACGACGTTTCACAACTTGTAGGACGGCCTCGAGCCTCCTCTTCCGCTCGCCGTCACCACCTACGAGCGAGATGTACTTAGCAGATTTGAACATATTACTTTTAAGTTCGCCGTCCTTTGTAGTGAACGGATGCGATAAAGTTGCCCAACAAGGTCTTAGCAAATATTGCAACTTCGATCCTGCAGAGAACGGCCCTTATGTGGTGCTAAGTTGGGACTTTCCGAGGACTTGTGGGCGAGTGTCAAAGAAGGAGGGGGGAGGCTAGAGAATCCGGGTAAGGCCTGTGGAGTAAGAGTTACTGCGGGGGGGAGGGTCCGGCGGCGAAAGGCGCAACGGCCACGGTACGTTCCGTTACGCTGCGCTCGTGGGCACCAGGGTAGTGGTAGCGGCAACGCGTAGCGGAGCGTCGTAACTCGTAACAGTTTTGGTAGCGAGGTTTCGTATCGTCCCAACCCTGATCTTACCCTAGTTCGGGCTTAGTGCGGCCCACATTGGCCGTGTGAAACTTGTAGACTCCAAACGCATTTCACCAACATACCCAACCGCGCGCTGCCGGCCGCACCAGAGCAGAACAGAGCCGCTATGCAAGGTCGCGGAACTGTCATTACACATCCCTGGAGAGGGCACTGAGAGATTAGGACCTAGAGCGGGATATTGGAGCATCCCAGAATTGCAGGATTGCAGACGGCTGTCGAGATAACGCGTCGAGAACTGCGTCGAAAATGGCCTCGGGTGCGCATCGAGTCCAACTTCAAAGAGTGTGGCCTTTAGAGAGGCAACAGAAGGGAAGGAACAGGGGTCGCCTGGGATATATGGATTAGAATCAGAGACATGTCTACTTTTTGGCTCGGACCAGTTTCTTGGTCATGACGACAGGTTTGGGTCCCGTTATGCACTTGTAGTAGAGGACACCGTCTTTGGGTTTGGAGATAGTGATTGCGTAGGGCATCATTTGGGGTTTCTTTTCCATCACACCCGTGATTTCCAGGCCATTGTCAGTCGTGACCTGCAGCACTTTCATCCAGCATCGCACCTAAACTCACCATAGTAAAGGTGATAGGAGTTCCATCCGGGGCTTTGTTGAGGACAGCCACGCCGAATTTCCAGGTGGTCGTCATTTTTGAGAAAGCTGTGGGCATCGTGACAGTCATGCCGTTGTCGATTGCTTTGAAGGTCATTGTCCCGGTCCGGAAGAACGTATTCATCGTCGCCGCCACCACCGATGGCATCCCCGCTAGTTTAAGATACTCGTCGAACCCCGTCGTTTCGACGTTATCGTATTTCCCCTCGATCGCCTTGACGGTGTCCATCCTGTGTGAAATCACGTCAGAACAGATTCAAATTGAAGATGCGGAAGTAGCTGGGGGCTTTGTAGCAGTTAAAACTAGGGAATTCAGGAATTAGGGAGGGCACGAGATATAAAAGGGTGGGAAGCCAAAAACATGTGACAGGACAAGATTGCAGAGGTAAGAGGCCCGACCGTGTGAGCTCAAGCTCGCCAGCCTTATAACACCAGAAGACCAGAGTTAGGCCTAGCCAAAACCCTCGTTTACTCGTGCACGCGAGCTTGGGGTTGTCCGAGCCGATTTGGCAGCGAACGACCTCGCGGCGGGAACGGTCGGGTCCCGGGCGGTGTCGCGATCGGCGGCGGTGTCAAGCTTTCGACAGATCGGGGACTACCGAAGCGGTCACACGTTGCCTATACCTTCGGACAGCCATGGCTACCGGCACCGATCCATCTTCGTCGGCCCAGAACACCGACCTGGTCGTGTTGAGCATTGGTCAAGCATATCAGATCACGCACGCCGCCAAGGCCGAACTCGCCGAGCCGCTTCGTCAGAAGTTTGACTCGTGGACATCAACGAACCTTCCCAGGGCCGGCGTTGACACCGAACTCGACGGCCTCATCCGCAAGCACGGCCTCAAGCGTGCTTGAAGATGAGGCTCGATCTGGTCACCGTGTCCTTCGATGGCGACACTCATAAGGTCTTGGACAGCCACTCTGCCAGGCTCGGCGACGCGGAGTCTGTTGTTGAGGTGGTCCTCGATAGATTTGCTAGCAGCTATTCTGCACCGAAACTCCTCGCTCTCCATGTTCGAGGTTATCGTGGCACGCCACCGATACGATGGTGACCCGACTGATTGCCACGCGCGTCGAACTCGAGGTGAAATTCCGCAGCGATTTTCACCACTGATTGGCTGATCTCGGAGCGCACGTGGGGGTACTGCGGTGCCAACTATCCAGGCGCTGCGTTGATGTTCTCGTTCATCGAGCGTGACACCTATGAGATCATCACGCAGATGCTTCCCGACCACGAGCACCCGGACCTTGCCGCCGGCACTCCACCGGCTCGCCCAGTCCTAGATGACCGCCGCGCGGGTTCTGTCTATAACCTATAAGCCTGGCAGCTTCTGCCAAGACGCACTCGGCTGGCAATGGCAACGTCGGCGCACGTGATGTCGGAGGCGGGACAGGGGCTTGAGCGTTGGTCCTGTTTCGCCACGCCTTGACGAGGGGCCGAGGGAATGGGCTCCCGCTCTCAGGTGCGTAGTTCGCCGGTCGCGACACGCTGCCATCGAGCGTCGAGCTGATGGCGAAGGCGGTGGGCGGAGACGACGCTCGGGGGATGGAACCAAGACGAATACAGTGCCGTCGGCGCGACTGCAGCGCATATTCCAGCTAGTCCGCAACGCCGAAGAGCCAGGCGAGAAGAGCAGATCCATGACGTCGGTGGTCGCGCCGTCGGCCACGGCGCGTTGGAATTCTTCGGTCAGCGCCTTCGCCGAGTACCATCAGGCTCTCGCCGAGGCCGTGAGCGCCGTCACCAGCCGGAAGACTAACGGGCCCTAGTGCGACAAGCGCTTTGGACCACCCTCGACACGTGTTTCCTCGCCCATGACGCAAGCCCGCAGCTCCGGCAGTTCCTTGTTGCGGACGAGCCAAGCGACCGCGGCGGCGAATTCCGATGCCGAGCCACACAGGATCGTCGAGTCGACGAGTTCGATGAGCTCCCGACATGCCGGGAGCACGGTTTCGCTCACGTCGTCGTCGTCCAAGCGCAAGACCGAGCTGGTGGCGCCCACGTTGAAATACGCCACGAGCATCGCGAGGATTGACTCCCATTGCTCGACGATCGGACGCTCGACCTTACACTGCTGCCGCGGCTGGAACGCATAGGTCATGTTGTTGATGGTGGTTACGTATAACATGGTCTTCTTGTCGTAGATACCTTTGGTGCGACCATGCTCGATGCTGTGCGCGGTGATGCCGCGGTGGATCAGCTCCTGGATGATCGACTTGGAGACCTTGTTGAAAGACCACCAGTCACACGGTGATAACCTGGGAATCGGCGGTTGGAAGTTGCTGGCGGAACATGACACTTTGGACAACGAGCGAGCGACCACGAAGTCTCGACCGACGAAAGGGCCACGGACGATGCGGAAGAGCTCGGCGAGCCGTAGCTAGGCCCAAACAAGCACCTTGGACCGCATATGTGGCCCGAGATCACTGCGGCTTGACACACCATGCCTCCGGCGACCATATAGGGCCGCCACCGACCGAGGTGGGCCTCAAAAACTGGGTCGGAGCCGGTGAGGCCCTCGGGTACACCATGGACGAGTGAGATAGGGTCTCCGACCCACTTTCCACCCATTTCTCGCGGAGCGCGACCCAATACTAGCATCTACAAATAACGGCACCGTTCGACGCCGCGACGGTTAACTCGCCATTCCTGCGTCGTAGCGTCGCCAAACAAGTTGTCGAGGAAGGTCCTGACATCGGTCGAGACATCCCCGTCGCCCGTTGCCTCCGTCGACCCGGGTGCGCCGACTCCACCGCCGCCAGACTGGACCATAATTAGTGGCCGGCGCGGCCTTTGGTTGAAAGTAAAAAAAAAACAAGTGCAGGCCAGTAAGTTCACCTAGTCCCAATCTCTAACCCCAGTAAGTTCACCTGGTCCCAGTAAGTTTCATATAAGTTCACCTGGTCAGTAAGTTCACCTACGGGCGGGGCCCGTCCTCTCTTCGCCTGCCCCACGCCTCGGCGATGACCCCGACTAGGTCCCGCGTACTTATCTCCGCCCGTCAGGCACATCCCTCATACCCCACAAACCCACCCACATCCTTCATGCTCCCCACACCAACTCCTTTGAGCTCGTCGCTCTCGCCTCCGCCAATCTAAGCCGCTTTGATCCGCACGCGCCGCCAACCTTTGAGTTTACTCTTAAAAACTTTACTCTAAAAACCCCAGTATGTTCACCTGGTCCCAGTTTCACCTGGTCACTCAGTTCACCTAGTCCCAATCTCAAACCCCAGTAAGTTCACGTGGTCCCAGTAAGTTCACCTATAGTGCGCGTGTAGACACCGGGAGGGGGCTTATCGGTATTGCGCAGCACGTGTGGGGTAGGGTGGAGTCGTCGACCCAGATGAGTATATCCTCGGGGATGCCGATCGACAGAGAGCCACGTAGAGCTGGACGTGGCAGAAGACGGGCTTGGGAAAGAGGACGCCGACCTCGCGGGGCGTCTGGCCCTGGCTCTTGTTGATCGTTTGGCGTAGGCGGGCCTTAAGGGATACAGGTTGGAGGAGCCTTGGTGACAACGACACGATCGATCATGTATCAGGTACCGTTGCAGTGGCCGTGCGACGGGTCGAGGTTTCGAAGACCTTAAGCTCGCGCTCAAAGTCAGCATCCCGTTGGTTGTCAGGGAGTTGAAAACTCTACTGTAAAGAGCGAGGCGTCGTCTTCCGACCCAGCCTAGTCAGCCGAAAAGAACTCCGACGCCTCGTCTTCGGGAAAAAAAGGCCGCGGTCATGCGCGCGTTGTCAGCATCGACAACATCGTTTCGACGGGGCGTGAGAATGGCGCGCTGAAAGAGCCGCCGCGGGTCGTGGAAATAGTCTGCGAGGTCGCCGTAGACGGCTTGGAGGATCACTGTCTGGCTCTCGGCGTAGTACCATGCAGACGTCCCGAACGCCTTCGTTCAGTCTGACATCGATGCCAATGTCTATGTTCCATTACCAGACGGCATCAAGCTTATCGACCCCGATGACGCTAAGTACAAGGGCCGACGTCTACCGAAACTGCTGAAGTCACTTTATGGACTTAGGCAATCACCATCCCTTTGGAACAAAGAGATAGACGGCTTCTTCCGTAGCCTTGGTTACAAACGCCTGCATTCGGACTCTTGCCTATGTGCTCGAGTATCCGCTCATGCTAAGTTCGTCGTATGCAGTCTGTCTGTAGACGACATTGTTATTGTGTCCAATGACGACCCTCTTCGTACAGACTTACAGGATGCCCTCCACAAACGGTATGCTGTAGAGCAGTTTGAACCTGTCCATACCCTCCTAGGCATGCGTGTGTGTCGCACATCTGACGGCTCCATTTCTCTGGATGTGCAAGCCAAGCTGGATGAACTATTCGCTGATCACCCAGTCTTGCAGCAACTGACCCCGCTTAAATATCCTATGTCATCGTCCTTCAAGTATAAAGATGGCACTCCCAGCACTGAAACAGAGTTGTACATCAACTCGCACTTTGCCACCCTCCTTGGCAAGCTGGTGTTCATGCAAGTTGCCTGCAGACCCGACTTCTCGCAAGCCTTGGGCAGATGTTCGCGTGGTATGCATGCACCCACATATGTTCACGTCCAAATGCTAGAGCATTTACTTCGCTACCTCAAGAAACCGGAAAACCGCTCACTTCGCCTCTGGTTTCACCCTAAAGGTAATGCCATTGAAGCTCACCTTCGCACTGTCTCCGCTAATCGAATTGATCTATCCACTGTGGTTGACTACCAACCACAGGATGTATCTACTGGACAGTTTGACCCCTTAGTTGCCATGGTTGACGCTGACAATGCCCCTTCCTTAGCACAGGAAGTTAGGAAATCTTCCACCGGGTTTGTCTTCTATCTTTTCAACTGCCTTATTGGTTGGAAAAGCGAACTTCAACCGATTGTCTCCTGCTCAACTCACGAAGCTGAGTTGATTGCCCTCAGTATTTGTGCTGATGAAGCTGTTTGGCTACGCAAGCTGCTGTTGGAACTCTCCTTTGTCGTCAACCCCACCTTCTACGTCAACAATGCTAATGGTGAGAACACCGCTGACCCTGTTGACTTCGATGACAATGACAACCCAATTGCTGAAGATATGCGCTTCATCAGAAGCCTACCTCTTTTGTCTGACAAAGCTGCCGCTGTTCACACCTCTAATAACCCAGATGGGTCCTCTCGATCCAAGGCACTGTCGACTATAGGGTTTAAGATTCGTGAGTACATATCGCTTCAGAAAATACGAGTCCATCATGTTCCCGGCAAGCTGAACGTGGCGGATGGCTTTACAAAACCACTTGCGGCTGAGTTCCCCACTTTTCGTTCTCTACTCGGTATGCATCATGCCTCTCACGACAATCCTTTACAGGATTGAAGATACCTAACTCTAGTGACCGCAACGTCGTTAAACTATCCCTGGCCGTGGCATCTCTCCCAAGTTGTTTCAAAAGCGACAACCCATAACCACTGTCACTCCTACTACCTCCCAGGCTGCTACTGTCTCACCGACACCAGCGATGGCCTCAACATGGATTTTGCCCTGATTGAACGAGGATTCTCTCGTTCTGAGAGCTTCCGTACTCCTGCCGCGCCCTTTCTCTCTTCTGTTATGCGAGCGGAAATCTCTACGGCACTCAGCTCGATATATGAATCTGCTGACTCTTTACTGTTTGTGGAACTTACGACGCTCATATCCATGCGCCTACCCATTACTACATTTTGGGAAGCTGCACCTGCTATTACTTCTATTGGCTGCTACAGAGGCCCCAAACGTGAACGTTTCATCCTGTCATCCTACATTTCTTGCTTCTACCACATATAATTCGAAGTCACAAGCACCTAGTGAACTCCCCACTGAAGTGCTGAGTCACCTTAACACAGATGACCACAAGAAGAATGGTCATATTCCCATCTCAACTATCACCACTAACATTTGTTGTGCTTGTCACAACACCGATCAGGCGCCCATACAACCTAACGTATGTGCACGTAATGCTACTTCCTTCCAACCCTCCTGTGACGGGTGCTCAGCTGGTCATATACGCGCAACCATCATACGCACGTATCATTTGCCAAAGGAGCTACATATTCTCTTGACCAGAAACCTAACGCAACATTCGTCACTTGCTCATTTAGTCTACTACACCACTAACATTTGTTGTGCTTGTCACAACACCGATCAGGCGCCCATACAACCTAACGTATGTGCACGTAATGCTACTTCCTTCCAACCCTCCTGTAACGGGTGCTCAGCTGGTCATATACGCGCAACCATCATACGCGCGTATCATTTGCCAAAGGAGCTACATATTCTCTTGACCAGAAATCTAACGCAACATTCGTCACTTGCTCATTTAGTCTTATCAGTAACCGATGCAGCCACAGACTCCACTACTCAAATACCATTGGCACTGGATCTTCGGCTTATTACTCAGATGCACCTGGAGCATCTTAACTTTCTTGTAACGCTCGAGCAAACACAAGCCCGCAAAACTCCGGCTATGTTCAAGCCCACCAAATACCACCATGTGATTAATACTGTTATCTGATCGCGTGTACAACATCTTAACAACTAACTAACTAACTAACTAACTTCAGACCTCTCCCGAGCATGGGAGCCAGGCCGGACCGACAGGAGCCAGTCCGGAATCACGGGCCTGTAGACGAGGAGCGCCGAAAGGTCGGTCGGCGGAGAGTGACCATCAAGCTTGTCGCAATGCGACGAGGAGACCGCGATGTGACTGACAACCAACTCGCCGATAACCTTCCGTATTCGCCCCCCGGCCATACCCCGTCCCACTGCGAACGTTCCGGCTGCCAACAACATCTTAACAACTACGCATCATCCTCTGATGATACAGAACCGCTATTACTCCGGGATGTAATGTTCGGCCACACTTATGTTCAGGCAGAACATTAAGGCTTCCTGCACCCCTTCTTTTTTTTTAACGTTGACCGAAACGTCGTTAAACTACTCACACTCCACGCTAGACGCTACTCTGGAGATATCTTCGCCACCGTTACCTACGCCTTCTGCTTCGCTTGTTTGTTCCGACTTCTTGTGCCAACAAGTCGACCAACTCCAGGAAACACCTCCCTGGAGAACCGGCTCTTCCCTCCTACAGCCAACACCCACGTGTCGCTTATACACCGTACAAGATCACAGAGCTGTTGTCTCGCTTGATACTCGCCTCTCATGATCAACATGCTACCAACTACTCCTCCCCGGACGATCACCTCCTTCATCTACGTGACAAGTTGCTCTCATGCTTCAGAGCATTCTGTCCGCTCTCATGTGAATCTGAAGACTCTTCTATCTTCGTTCTTCGTTCGCCAAGTCCAACCTTTTTTTTGGAAAACCAACTGGACGCCTTTCAACTAGATTCTCTATCGCCATCCATACTGAATGCTCTACTTGCACTCACCCTTCTCTTGGCACCACATCGTTCAGCTATTGGTGTTCACCACCTTACAGCCGAAGCTGACGATGATTAATAATCCTAACACACTGTCTGTTGTATCTGTGTTTCTTAATGTTCTGTTCAAAAGGGTCAAATCGACTCTCAGTTCCACCAAGTCCAAGTCCAAGTCCTAAGACCCTTCTATACTCTTGATGCTTCGTATGTGACCTCTGTGACCATCAAGACCGTATTCCTTCCTTTTTTTCTTCATCATCATCTTTCTCAAGAGATGCTCTACAGTCGCACCTTGCGCTTAAGACATCTCGAGGGGGTGCAGAGAAATCTGCTGCCTCTTACCCTTATCCGTCCGTTGAGAACGTGATCTCTTCCTTACCCTTCTTCTTCCTTTCTACACAATCAAATAGTCCTCTGATTTGTGCCTACGCTCATCATCATGGTCTAGCGCGTCCCGAGGTATGTAGCACTATACACTTAACCTTTCTCGTGTAGTTCTAGATGCCGCATGTCGTGTTCTGAGGATATAAGGAACATAACTTTTCATTCCCCGAATTAACCTTTCCAGACGTTCACGATGAGACGGGATGGTTTCCCAGGTGACATACCACTGCTTGCTAAATGCTCTGCAGTGGGGAGTGAGTAGTTTAATGACGTTTCGGTCAACACATGCTGTGCAAGTAGGGGGTATTTCGTGTTTAGAAAGTGCAGAAAGTCTTGATGTTCTGCCGGAGTATAGGTGGGGCCAAACATTACATCCAGGAGTGATGGCGGCTTTGTATCATCGGAGGATGATACGTAGTCGTCAAGGTGTTGTGCCCACGATTGGACAAAAGCATTAATCACATGATGATATTTGGTGGGTTTGAACATAGCCTGAGTTTTACGAGCCTGGGTTCGCACGAGAGTTACAAGAATGTTAAGATGCTCCAGGTGTATCTGAGTAACAAGCCGAAGATCCAGTGCGAATGGCAGTTGAGTGGTGGAGTCTGTGGCTGCATCGGTTGCTGATAAGACTAAATGAGCAAGTGACGGATGTTGCGTTAGACTGCTAGTCAAGCGAGTATGTAGCTCCTTTGGCAAATGATACGTGCGTATGATGGTTGCGCGTATATGACCAGCTGAGCACCCATCACAGGAGGGTTGGAAGGAAGTAGCATTGCGTGCACATACGATAGGTTGTATGGGCACCTGATCGGTGTTGTGACACGCGCGACAAATGTTTATGGTGATAGTTGAGATGGGGATGTGACCATTCTTCTTATGGTCATCTGTGTGTTGAGGTGACTCAGCACTTCAGTGGGGAGTTCACTAGGTGCTTGTGACTTCGAATTATATGTGGTGGAGGCAAGAAATGTAGGTTGCCCCAAATCGTCGAGGCATTGCGTACAGTAGGATGATGACAGAATGAAACGTTCACGTTTGGGGCCTCTGTAGCAGCCAATAGAAGCAATACCAGGAGCAGCTTCCCAAAATGTAGTAATGGGTAGGCGCATGGATATGAATGTTGTTAGTTCCACAAACAGTGAAGAGTCGGCAGATTCATAGATCGAGTTGAGTGCCGTATAGATTTCGGCTCGCATAAAAGAAGAGAGAAAGGGAGTAGCAGGGGTACGGAAGTTCTCAGAGAGAGAGAGTCCTCGTTCAATCAGGGCAAAATCCATGTTGAGGCCTTCCTGGAGTGTTGGGGATTGTAGTAAAATATGTTCAGTTGGTGTCGGTGAGACAGTAGCAGCCTGGGAGGTAGCAGGAGTGACAGTGGTTATGGGTTGTCGCTTTGGAGACAACTTGGGAGAAGGCTCGGTCGTGGAAAGCGAGCGTGGAATTGTCCTTCGAACGACTGGAGAGATGCCACGGCACGGCCACGGGAGTGCCAAGAAAAAGACATGAGCGACACTCACACGACACGTACAAAAAAATTGTGGCAAAAGAAGGAAGGGTCAGGGCTAGTTTGCTAGTTTAACGACGTTGCGGTCACTAGAGTTAGGTATCTTCAATCCTGTAAAGGATTGTCGTGAGAGGCATGATGCATACCGAGTAGAGAACGAAAAGTGGGGAACTCAGCCGCAAGTGGTTTTGTAAAGCCATCCGCCACGTTCAGCTTGCCGGGAACATGATGGACTCGTATTTTCTGAAGCGATATGTACTCACGAATCTTAAACCATCTAGTCGACAGTGCCTTGGATCGAGAGGACCCATCTGGGTTATTAGAGGTGTGAACAGCGGCAGCATTGTCAGACAAAAGAGGTAGGCTTCTGATGAAGCGCATATCTTCAGCAATTGGGTTGTCATTGTCATCGAAGTCAACAGGGTCAGCGGTGTTCTCACCATTAGCATTGTTGACGTAGAAGGTGGGGTTGACGACAAAGGATAGTTCCAACAGCAGCTTGCGTAGCCAAACAGCTTCATCAGCACAAATACTGAGGGCAATCAACTCAGCTTCGTGAGTTGGGCAGGAGACAATCGGTTGAAGTTTGCTTTTCCAACCAATAAGGCAGTTGAAAAGGTAGAAGACAAACCCGGTGGTAGATTTCCTATCTTCATGTGCTAAGGAAGGGGCATTGTCAGCGTCAACCATGGCAACTAAGGGGTCAAACTGTCCAGTAGATACATCCTGTGGTTGGTAGTCAACCACAGTGGATAGATCAATTCGATTAGCGGAGACAGTGCGAAGGTGAGCTTCAATGGCATTACCTTTAGGGTGAAACCAGAGGCGAAGTGAGCGGTTTTCCGGCTTCTTGAGGTAGCGAAGTAAATGCTCTAGCATTTGGACGTGAACATATGTGGGTGCATGCATACCACGCGAACATCTGCCCAAGGCTTGCGAGAAGTCGGGTCTGCAGGCAACTTGCATGAACACCAGCTTGCCAAGGAGGGTGGCAAAGTGCGAATTGATGTACAACTCTGTTTCAGTGCTGGGAGTGCCATCTTTATACTTGAAGGACGATGACATAGGATATTTAGGCGGGGTCAGTTGCTGCAAGACTGGGTGATCAGCGAAGAGTTCATCCAGCTTGGCTTGCACATCCAGAGAAATGGAACAGTCAGATGTGCGACACACACGCATGCCTAGGAGGGTATGGACAGGTTCAAACTGCTCTACAGCATACCGTTTGTGGAGGGCATCCTGTAATTCAGTACGAAGAGGGTCGTCATTGGACACAATAACAATGTCGTCTACAGACCGGACTTGGCATACGACGAACTTAGCCATGTGCGGGATACTCGAGCATATAGGCAAAGAGGGGGGTCTTCCGAA
>JAQMWT010000285.1:0-16727 GCA_029834535.1 Chrysophaeum taylorii
AGACAGAGAGGGACGAGAGAGACGAAGGAGAGAGGGACAGAGAGGAGAGACGAGAGAGAGAAGACGAGAGAGAGACAGACAGACAGACCGAAGGAGAGGAGCGGGGGCAGGCATAGACATGGAGAAATAGGAACCGACAATAGAGGGACAAGGCAGAGAACGAGTCAGACCAGACAGGACAGACAGACAGACCGAAAAAAAAGAGACAGAAGACAATGAGATCGAGACAGAGAAAGACAACAGACTAGACAGACGACTGACCAGATCAAAACAGACAGACAGACAGACATACAAGACAGACGTGACCAGAGAGACAGACAGACTGCACACCCAAGAGACTGACTAACTGACAGACTGACAGACTTCCAACATGACAGACAGACAGACACGAGGAACACGACAGAGCACTGACAGACTGACAGACAGACAGACTGACAGACAGACAGACAGACAGACAGACAGACTGACAGACTGACAGACTGACAGACTGACAGACTGACAGACTGACAGACTGACAGACTGACAGACTGACAGACTGACAGACTGACAGACTGACAGACTGACTGACTGACTGACTGACTGACTGACTGACTGACTGACTGACTGACAGACTGACTGACAGACTGACTGACAGACTGACGTCGATTAGTAGTTAGGATCAGAAATCAGGGTGACGCATGTCACGGAAAAGGAAGATGATGCATAGAGAACACAGACATCATCAGAACGGAGTAGGGTGCCCCTGATAAGGGGGGCCCTGGAAGAGGGGTAAGCCTTAGGAGTCGGGAGTTGCCGCCACAGGGTCCGTTGTGTGGGAAGAGGGTATGTTTGAGTGGGGAGTCGGCGTAAGATGGAGGTGGGTGACACGGTGGAGGCGACGGAAAGCGGTCGGGAGGGGACTTGGGGAAAGGAGTGTCATGTGCGGGAGAAATGAAATGGTGTGAGGAGTCCGGGGTTCCGGGTCCGGGGCCGGGAAAGTGGGAGAGAGGTGGGTCGTGAGAGAGGTTGAGCGGGTTGACGCCCTCTGAAGAGGAACGTGGGTCTGAAGGGAAACACGGAGGACAGTGGGTGTGGGAGCGAAAGGGGTCGGCGGTGAAGGAACAAATTGCGGCTGTGGTGCCGGTGGGGATATGGTGTCGGTGCATGGGGGTGTACCAGGGTCGTAACCGTAGATGGAGTAGGTGTGGGGGGTGATACGAGGAGCATCCGGGTGTATAGGCGGTGGAAGGGAGTTGAGGATTTGCTGAAGAACAGTATCCTGGGCTCGTTGGGTGTCGTGGAGGATCGCGAAGGATGCTTCTTGGGCGGAAAGATGAGCTGTTGCTTGGGCGAGATCAGATTTGGTTTCGTCGTGAGCGCGGGCATCGGCGTCAAGGCGGGCGTTGGCGCGGGCGAGTGCGGTTTGAGTTGCGATCAATGCGTGGTAGAGAACGTCGGGGTTCATAGAGGAAGGAAGGATGGTGGTGTCGGAGAAGTTGCCAGGGCCGTCACAACCATAGGTGGCGTAGTTGCGCGGGTGTAGGCGTTGGTCTTCGGAGAGGAGTGTGCCATGTACCGGGGTAATAATGGCAGTGGTGTCGGATATGGGGACTTGAGTGTGGAGTGGTAGTGGTGGGTTCGACATCGGTGGCGAGGAAAGCGAACAGGGTGATGGTGATAGGGTGGTACCTAGAGAGGCAGAGGGAGGTGGGATTGTGGTTGGGGTGATGACCGGGATGGTCGGTGGGATGATCGGGACGCTCGATGTGGTGACCGGGGTGGTCGTGGCTGTGGGTGGTGTGACCGGAGTGGTCAGAGGTGTGGATGGTGCAGAAGCGGCGGCTATAGTTAGAGGAGCTTGCGAGACGGTCGGTGCGGTGACCGGGGTCGTCGGGGCTTGTGGTGCTGTGGCCGGAGTGGTCGGGGCTTGTGGTGTTGTGACCGGAGTGGTCGAGGCTTGTGGTGGTGAAGCGGGGGCGGCGGCAACAGCGAGAGGAGCTGCGGCGGCTGGAGGGAAGGTTCGGCTGTAAATGGCGTCGAGCCGTTTGGTCCTCTGCTGGTGGAGCTGGTGAAGCATGGCGCTGCTGGCGGCTGAGGCAGCGGCGAACTGCAGTGGGGTATGGAGCTGCTTATACAGCTGCCCAGACAGAGCGAGGTGGGCGGCTACTCGGGCACGGTGGGCGGCGGAGTCCACGGCGAGTGCGTCGAGTTGATCGTCGTCGAGATTTCTTCGTCGTCGTCGTCGCGATCTTCGTCGTTGGCGGCATGGTCGGCGGCATGGTCGGCGGCGAAATCGTTTGCTAGTGGTGCGGTCGCTTGGTGCGGGTCTTGGTCGTGGTCTTGCGTGTGCGACATCCTGTGCTGCGAGTCGCGGGACGTGGTTGGGGTATGTGGGTCTTGACTTGTGAACGTGCTGGGGGTGGGGTCCGGAGTGGCGGGTGAAGGTGTACTTGCTGGAGCGGGTGCAGGAGGGGTTCTGCCGGTAAGAGCGGCGAGCTGGTTCTGCATCTGCTGGAATTGCTGGTCGCGTGCGGCTTGATCTTTCTTTAAATCATCATATTCTTGCGTCAGTTGTTCGAGTTCTCGTCGCACATCTTGGTTGCAGCGAGACATCTTGGGCGATGATGATGACGTGGTGGGGAGCTTGGCTTGACTTGAGTTGGGGGGGTGGCGTCGAAGTGAACTTCGATCGCCTGTCGAGGTCGGGACGTCGAGCGAGCGGTTGTCTCCGAGTAACGCGAGATGAAAGAACTCCGCGACTGTGACAAGGGCCCAAACCTAGAGACAGAAAATTTGATGTCATCTGGGCGGAGTCCTAGTCGCAGTGGTAGAAGTGCTTGTCCTCTGTGCGTCCTGTCTCCTTCGACGCAGGGGCAGCACTTGACAGTGCCAGGTGACGGGCTTCTTGAGCGTGTACGTAGTGTGTTTTAGCGAGAGAGACACAGGGGGGGCGTGTGGTGGTGGGGTGGGGGGTCATGGCGAAAATGAAGTTTTCTACCTCTAATGGACAACCACCTTCGGCCATCCACCCCGCTGGATGTCAAACACCCCACGTTAAAGTCTCGGCCCCCACAGCCGTCACTCCAGACCCCGGTATAGCCACGGTTACTCCACAACCTGGCACACCCCACCTCCACGAGGACACTCCACCTTGTTCGAATATCGCACCAGCGATGTTGAACACTCCACCACCATCACCACTTTTCATAACCCCCTTCACCAACTCCACCGGAGCCTCCACCTCCTTCATTGAAGCCTTCCTCTCTATTTTCGGCGACTCCCTCTCCACCATTTCCTTCCTAAGTTCCCTATCACCCGCTCCCATCTAATCGCCAAAACAACCACTCCTCTCCACAAGACCATGCCACCTGCGGCCACGACGGCCCCGGCACTTCCATTCCTACCCGAGCTCCTTCCGCGGCTCTAGCTCCTGCCGCCCCAACATCGGACCCTCCTGCCCGATCTTTATCACCTTGCGAAAGTCGCTGTCCCCCCGATTTTCACCTACACTCGCGTGATTACGCACTCCACGGCTACGACCCTTCTCCCGTCACCACCCAAACATCACTCGACATTCCTTCTCCAAGTTCCCATGCACCTTCGTCTGCGCTCCAACGCGAGTTGGCCACCACACAGGCTGCACTCGATTCCCAAACCGCCGACTTGGCCGCAACCAATGCAACGCTCACCCTCAAGGACGACGCTTTGTCCTCCACAACCGACAAACTCGCCACAGCTGACGCAGCTTTAGCCTCCGCCATCGCCAAGCTCGCTATCCAAGCCGAAGAACTGGTCTCCACCCACGCTGAACTCCATCTCAAGGACGCCCAGCTCAAGGTACTCGAAACTGCCCACGCTGACATCCGCAACTCCCACCACGAAACTCACGCCGTCCTCCACACCATCCTTGCCTCCTTGGATCCAAGCAACTCCACCCAGGATGCTGCATTGAATCTTTCTCCTCCTTCTCAACCCATCACCTACCTTCATCTCCTTCCGAACACACCTCCGATGCCTATCTCCCGCTCCTACCCGCGTAACATCACCATCTCCACGGATGCCCCGGCCCCGGTTCTCCTGGTTCACCACCCGCTCCGCCTTTCTGTCCTAAACACCCGCCATCTCTGGCCCCTCCTCCTCTGCCACATCCCTCTTCGCCTCTCCGGAACCCACTGTCCCTGTTTGCACCCACTCGCCTCCTTGGCCATCTGGTTCATACCAACTCGGCCACATCCCCGCGCTCGAGTTGCGAGGGCGTACATCCAACACCGGCGACCGTACCCCCACCACCGGCGACGTTCCCCACGTGCAAATAAAAACCAAGAATCGTGACTACGACGATGACAAGTCAACAAATTCGGAATCTGCAACAGACAGCTCTATCTACGATGGTAACGACCACCATCACGCTGCCACGGTATGCATTAGGGCTTCCTCTCTCTTTGGGCGCAACGGCCCAGATAGCAGCCCTGCCGACGTGCAAAGCGAGACCAAGGAGCACAGCGACGTAGATCAAGAGTCGACAAATTCCGAATTATCAACAGACAGCTCTCTCCCTGATGGTCATGATCACCATCATGCTGCCATGACATGCACTAGGGTTTCTTCTCTCTTCGGGCACAACGGCCCAGGAAGCAGCCTTGCCGACGGAACGCCAAGCAACCTCGTTCCCACGGTCGACAAGTTAACGAATAAGACACTTCGTGATGCTCCCGAGTATTACGCCTACGTCGACTATTGCAACCACACTCAAGGATCAATGGCCCCACCGTCTTCAATGCCCCACGCAACAGAGCCGCAGGCTACTGACGACATCCTCTCGTATTCCGCCCCTGGTCTGATGCGCACTGTGAAGCAAGACCAACCTCACTAGTCTCGAAGATGGTCTCCCCGACCATTCCCGATCAACCACCTGATCCATGCGCCATCCGCAATGCCCCCGCTATGTCGCATCCACAGGGACAAGACACGGTGTCGACGATCCCACGGTCACCATACTCGCAGGAACTCACCCCACCTGCAGGTATTAGCTCCGATTCACCAAGTACTCCCACCTAAATCGATATCTCTCGATCAGTCGCTCCCGATCACTTCAAAGCTGGTTCCACCTTGCTGCCTTCTCTCTCCGCAGACAGGCACGCACTGCCGCTCACCGGCGCTCACTGCTGCACCCACCATCCACCTTCCGGGCCGGATGCACTGGATGACACTGCTCAGCAGGTTGCATGGACCCATTTGCGATCACCATGTTACGATTCGATGGATGTCACCGAACATGGCATCAGTCGCAGCACATGCTCACCCGCTCTTCAACTCTCAATCAGAGGAAGCACTCCTTTCTGATGCCGACCCCAATGTCTCACCACGACCAAGTTTCTGGCAAGCCCGTGGCCGCAGTAACAGACACATATTTCGAGAGTTATGAATGCCCCGATCAGCCCCAAACTGTGCACGCCCATGTTGCGACCACCTCGGCCCTTTACGTCAGCTTGCGTAGCTCTCTTCTGGACGCCACACGCCTACGCTGCCTCCGGAAAATCGATGTTGCGCTCTCAGGAGACATTCTCCACGCGCACTGCACAGACTCGCTCCACCTGAGCCGCTTCTGTCAGCATTTTCGCATAACAGGAATGTACGACGAATGTTCCATGCCAGCTGCCGGCTCCACCGCAGACATGCACAATCGCCACGCACGATGCCTCCCTCAACAGCGTCTTATCGCTCGGCACGTCACTCCTCCGAGGACGCAAGTCACAAGCCCGCCCCTTCACATGCAATGCACGTGCATGGGCAACCCTGGTCACATTGGCACTCGTCGCTCTCGTCCCCGCACCTCCGCCATTGAGGATGCACCCAGCATGCCCGACCTTTCCATCGCCCTTGGCTCTACTGCACTCACCCAACTATGACCACAGCGAACTCGCAATCTCCTTCGGCGACCCCCCTTTTCGATTTTCCGCACTAGACCCCACGCATTCCAGGCCGGATATTCTCCCCCACGGGATCTCAGCTCACGCACCCATCTGCACTACCTTGCAGACAGGTCAGCCGCGCGTCACATCCCTTTTTCACTGATTTCGGACCATCGCACTACGCGATTTTGCTCTTGGAGCATGACCTGCTTCTCGTTGCTCCCCGCGTCACCGCCTATGACACCAAGACACTTATATTTTCCATAGACGCTCCGCACCGCCATGTGTCTCACGACCATCCGATCACCGATATAAGTACGACCATCCGATCACCGATATAAGTCGCTCGCGCCCACAACTAGTCGCGCACGCCTTACGAGGGCGTATTTCAATCGGTGACCTCACAGGCTTTTCGACGCATTTCCCGACGTCCGACTTTGAACTTACGAGTCACTTTATAGCAATCCCCAATGCCAAGACGTCTGACGCTACGCAATCATGTCCCTGGAACTTTAAATCCACAGAAACTGCCAGACAAGTAAGCACTCAGCTCCCCACAGCTGCTCAACAGCTACTTCTCGCCTCGCACATAGCAACTACTACTATCTGGCAGTCTCTCATGGACGACAAGACGAAAGATAAGACCACAACGGCTAGCTACACCAGTCAGCACATTGATGTAGCAGACGAGACAATGCATACCAGCTGCACAGCACGATTCCAAACAAAGCAGACAATGCCCAGGTCCGACGTTCGATCGCTCGACCAAGCACACGTTCAGTCACTCGACCCTGCACTGCTACAGGCTCCTGTCTCACTCATAGCTGATGCACCCCATCCCATTGATCAGTCCTTCAGACATGTCCCGCTCGCAAAGCACCACTGCAGGAAGCACAGACTCATCATGAAGACACAGGTAAGCGCACCGCGACTACGCGCACTAGCGTATTGCGCCTATCCGATCACGATGAAATGAAGCTGCAGCAACGCTCGCTCTCTCCGCGTCTGGGAGACAAAGGCCACCTTCCAATCTTCCAGGCACCTGACCCGCCCCCGCCGCTGCAATCCGCGCCAGCACGGTCGATCTCGCCCCCATGCATGACTACAGATCAGGCACTAGCCAATGTCCGCACTCGCCAGAGTTATGCGCACCCGCTGGAATATTATCAGCACGGCTACTTTAGCCAGGCTGGTCACTGCACCACCTCGGTCTCCCCTGATACCAGGTCGATGCATCGCTCCTTCGCGACCACTTCACGTCATCTATTGGACGACTATGATTTCGAGCACGAACTCATCGCAACGCTCGAGTCATCTCCGAGCAGGAACCCAATTTTGGATCCAACTCAGTCTATCCTACAGGAACCTCGGCCACCAGACGCCACCCATGTGCTCATGGTTTCCCCATTGGTTTCCTCCATAGCTCTTGACTGCAGCAGAGACAAGATGCAACCATCCCATGCGACTACACTCGCATTCTCGTTTGGGATACAAGCACTTCCTTCATGTCAGATGTTTACGCTCATGGTACCGCCATATACGGCAACCAAGATCGATGTGGACTGCATTCCACCCTCCTCTTCGAGCGTTACCCCCGACATGCTGCTCCCCGCACTGCTAGCCAGCTCTATCACGTCGGATTCAGCTCCCATCGCCTTGTATGACATTATACGTCATATCCCGATTACAGCCCAAACACCGCACAGGCTCCTGCGCACTCGCCACGGCACGCTCGCCGCCCCTCTCGGTTTAGACTACACACATAGCGCCATCTTCATGGTACATTCACGGTCAACTGAGACGCACGATCGCTTGTTGCACAGTACGGTACCTGAACATCTTTTGTTTCAGGTTCAACACAACACTACTTTTCCAGTCACCGCTTACGCGCCCCCTCCGACCGCCGCCCGGTTCTGCGCTCGTTCCGCAACCACGGTCTCTCCGCCTCACCGGCAATTCGAAATTTCACCAAGTTCAAATTACGAGGGCGCATTCGTTTTCCACTGCAGACAAGACGCGTTACGACTCACATCAGTCACGCCTCCTATGGCTACTCTGACTACATCGGAACCCACTTTAAGGCACATACTGAAGTCACTCTTCCGAAGGATCTCCGTCACATGACAAGACCTGATGAGCACTCGTCGTTACTCCCCGCCTCGACGCGACTCCCGACGATTCAACTCCCGACGATTTGTGATGACACTAAGTTTCGTCATCAAAGCAATTCCGAGCCTCCCACGCTCGTCTGTCAGCCTCTTACAGGTCACACCTCTCAAGTTTCAGCTCACTCGACTCCACCCTGTGTACTACCACATGCAAATGAAGTTCGGTCATGCCAACGCCACATGTCGCAGTTATCGCCAGTCCAGCACAACACATGCCCGCCACTAAATGATAGCCGCACGCAAAGTCCATTGCTCGCCCCTTCCAACGTCCCTCCCAGCACTATGCTTGACGTTGAAGATCAGCACCTCTATGGTTCGGTTACAGCACGACTTCACGCGACATCCTCGCCCAGTTCTGTCCACGATTCGCATCTGTCCACATTACTGCTAGAAGTCCACTTCGGACACCGCTCAGTCTGCCCTCGCATATTATGCTTTTATGACGCACCCGGCTCGCTCCTCTTCGTCCACACTGCAGGTTCCACCTTGCAAAACTCTGAGCTCACCGGCTGCTATTGCGATTCGCACCCAGTCGACATTCTCTGCAGCGCCCGCGAGGATAATCCCCGATCTCCACAAGTTGGACACGGGCTCTGCTATCAGCATTCTACCGACTGTCACTGCCGCACACCACATGCCCCACTCAGTTGTGCTGTGAATCAAGGGAAGTCAATTGCCATGCATACCTCTTCCTTTATTCCCGCACACTCGCTGCTAGCCACAGTCTTGCATGACTCACTCTTATCGGACAGTCTTCAGACTATGTCCGTTGTCTCACATCAGATTCACTCTTCGGGCATCTCCCGTCAACAGATTCATCCTCTCTTGCAACATACGCTCCCTCCGCGTTGTATACTGTACAGCTCTCGCATATCGACACCGCCCTTCTGTCGAATGTCTCACCTTTCAGTCATTGCACACTTCACCAGGGATGCACCGCGCTCACTCGCGCTTGTACATCAAGGGATGTTTGGTTCTGGTGAAAACGAGGAAAACGACTCCGGACATGAAACAAATTCTGGACCAGTCAATTGTCACGACTCAGGATTACTTTGCCGAATAGAACACGACCCTCCAGTCGAACACAAAGGATACGACTCTGACCATACCTTCGAAGTCAGCTCTCCCCCAGGCAAGGACAGTGTCTTCGCACAATCCATCGCCTTCAGGCATTTACTCCTGTTGCCTGACTCTTCTGCACAGGGCACACGTCTCTATCCACCATCCTACGGGATACACCCGCAAACTTCAGTCCCAGTCCAATCATCTTTTGATGATAGCAAATGGAAGCCGCCACCAGACCACAATCCCAGGCCTACAGCCAAGATCCAGGACTACCAACGAGACTCAACCTCTACGAAGTTACTTTCCGATTTGTCCCTTCTTTATTGGCCACCCCCAGACGACTTTATCCCGTTATCAACATCTCGCGATGATTATTCGCATGTTATCTTAGATGCTCATAGAATAGCTTCAGCTGTACTACGCTGCGCGCAGGACGACAGCTTCGACACGTATGTCTTTAAATGTCGACTGCTAAGAGGGAGGTGTGTGTGGGGGGCATGAAGGATGTGGGTGGGTTTGTGGGGTAGGAGACACGTATGTCTTTAAATGTCGACTGCTAAGAGGGGGGTGTGTGTGGGGAGCATGAAGGATGGGGGTGGGTTTGTGGGGTATGAGGGATGTGCCTGACGGGCGGAGATAAGTACGCGGGACCTAGTCGGGGTCATCGCCGAGGCGTGGGGCAGGCGAAGAGAGGACGGGCCCCGCCCGTAGGTCGTACGCATGCTGCCGCCGGACGTATGTGCGACGAAGGGTGACGTCCTGCTGGGATCGGGCGGCCTGGGTGGGTTCCCCGAGGCGGCGACATGGGTGAGGGCGGTGAGGGCACAGCGAGCCCGGCCTAATGCGTTGGCGATCCCCCACTCACGGTAGATGCGGCGAGTTTGGGCCGCCTTTGCCTCTGTGAAGTTGGCGCAGCCGCTTGCCACCCAGGTTCGCGCAGCGATGCGCTCTGCGCATGTTTGGGCGAGAGCGTGGCACGCCGCGCTGGCCTCACCGAAGGCACCAAAGACGAGGCCGGCGACGGTGCCGTAGCTACGTAGCCGCTGTTCGACAGGGCCCAAGAAGCCAGGCGGTGGTGCTGTGCCCGGCTGGGGGATGATGGCGTCGATGCCGCGGGCGTGAGCGAGGTATTCGGAGTGGACTTGCGCTGCGCGCCGATCGACAGGCGACGGGTGGGAGGGATGGAGGGCGTGGGCGGTGTACAACGAACCCCAAGCGAGGGTTTTGATGTCGCAGAGTTGCTCCTTGTTGTCGAGCGTGGTGAGGATGTCTGGGACGACTTGGCGTCGGGCGAGATTGCCTCGGTACCGGCCGTAGAGGCGCGTGCGAACGGTAGGGGCGACGACGTCAGCAAAGATGCCGAAAACCTCGGACAGGGCTGGGATGCCGGCCTCTTTGGTGGTGGAGAGGGCGCAATCGAGCAAGCTGTCGTGCCAGGTGGTCCGCGCTCCTCCGCGGTTACACGTATGTCTTTAAATGTCGACTGCTAAGAGGGGGGTGTGTGTGGGGAGCATGAAGGATGTGGGTGGGTTTGTGGGGTATAAGGTATCCTAACTACTAATCGACAGATGTTTGTCTGTCTGTCTGCTTGTCTTTAAATGTATGTCTGTTTGTCTTTAAATGTCGACTGTCTGTTTGTCTTTAAATGTCGACTGCTAAGAGGGGGGCGTGTGTTTGTCCCTCGATTTAGGGTAAGGATCAGGTAGGCCCGCGAGCCAGACAGTGATCCTCCAAGCCGTCTACGGCGACCTCGCAGACTGTTTCCACGACCCGCGGCGGCTCTTTCAGCGCGCCATTCTCACGCCCCGTCGAAACGATGTTGTCGATGCTGACAACGCGCGCATGACCGCGGCCTTTTTTTCCCGGAGACGAGGCGTCGGAGTTCTTTTCGGCCGACTAGGTTGGGTCGGAAGACGACGCCTCGCTCTTTACAGTCGAGTTTTGAACTCCCTGACAACCAACGGCATGCTGACTTTGATCGCGAGCTTAAAGTCTTCGCAACCTCGACCCGTCGCACGGCCACTGCAACGGTACCAGATACATGATCGATCGTGTCGTTGTCGCCGAGGCTCCTCCAACCTGTATCCCTTAAGGCCCGCCGACGCCAAACGATCACGAAGAGCCAGGGCCAGACGCCCCGCGAGGTCGGCGTCCTCTTGGCGAAGCCCGTCTTCTGTCACGTCCAGCTCTACGTGGCTCTCTGTCGATCGGCAACCCCGAGGATATGCTCTTCTGAGTCGACGACTCCACCCTACCCCACACGTGCTGCGCAATACCGATAAGCCCCCTCCCGGCGTCTACACGCGCACTGTAGGTGAACTTACTGGGACCAGGTGAACTTACTGGGGTTCGAGATTGGGACTTGGTGAATATAGTGACCAGGTGAACTTACTGGGACCAGGTGAACTTACTGGGGGGTTTAGAGTAAACTCAAAGATTAGCGGCGTGTGCGGATCGAAGCAGCTTAGATTGGCGGAGGCGACAGCGACGAGCTCGAAGGAGTGGTGTGAGCACGAGTGGGTTTACGCCGAACTTACTGGGGTTAGGAATTTGGACTAGGTGAACTTACTGGCTAGGGGAACTTACTGGGACCAGGTGAACTTACTGGGGTTAGACATTGGGATTAGGTGAACTTACTGGCCTGCACTTGTGTCACTTACCAATCAGCGGGGAGAACGATACCCTGATACTAGAACCCTAACTTGATATTATTTAAAGTATCTGCTGTACCCTTACCCTGATCGCCGACTGCGGTTGCGATGGAGGACGGTGCCTCATGAATCCTGAGCCTTGCGAGGGCATCCGCCCTCCCGGCGTAGGTTGGCACCTATTCGCCTCCCGGGCGGACCGGTTGGCAGCCGGAACGTTCGCAGTGGGACGGGGTATGGCCGGGGGGCGAAGACGGAAGGTTATCGACGAGTTGGTTGTCAGTCACAACGCGGTCTCCTCGTCGCATGGCGACAAGCTTGATGGTCACTCTCCGCCGACCGACCTTTCGGCGCTCCTCGTCTACAGGCCCGTGATTCCGGACTGGCTCCTGTCGGTCCGGCCTGGCTCCCATGCTCGGGAGAGGTCTGAAGTTAGTTAGTTAGTTATCTGCTGTATATTTCTGACGCAACGTGCTGTCGAGGCACATGGCGGCGCCGTGCCGGCTCGCTTCTCCAGGGCCGTAATGGACGACGGTGATCTGGGCGACGTACTCGACGCGGAGGAGGCGGAGCGGCTCCACGAACTGGTCGCATCCGACGACACAGCAGACAACGAGCACGACGGCGGTGTTCAGCTTTGGCAGGAAGTTCGCAAGCTCCATCTCAAAAACATCTGGTTGGTTTGGCCCAAGCTACACAATCGCAAGCATGTTTCGGAGAGCATCATCCAGCACCGCCCATACCTCTTTCACTTCTTCATTCCTCTCTTCCAGGAGGTGCTCCCTTACGGGAAGGAGAAGTGGCGTAAGATCAACGCCTCGATCGAGGCGGACATGGCTACGCTCATGGAGTGGCCTGGGAGACTGGGCGTGAGAAGTGGCGTAAGATCAACGCCTCGATCGAGGAGGACACGGCTATGCTCGTGGAGTGGCCTGGGAGACGGGGCGTCATCGTCGTCGTGGCCGGTTGTTAGTTTGGTCAAGATCCATGGGTTCGGGCATCTCCTCGATCTCATGCCATCCTACTTCGGGTGCCGGCCGGCCATAGAGTCCACTGGCGTTCTCGTTGACGAGCTCGTCGATGGTCTGACGCTCCTCGGGCCCGAAGGGCGGCCCAGCCTTTGCGAAGAGCAGCCATGCGGTATTGGGAGTTGCGAAGTGGAATCTGGTCACCCGGACAGATGAGTTGCGCCGACGAGCGAGTTGGGTCGACGATCAGCCATCTGACCTTCCCGATGGCAAATTGCAGGCGCTTGCGCTCCCGTTGCTCAGCTGCGGCGTCAGCGAAATCCTGGCCCTGGAGGTATTGGTCGACCTCCTCCCTGCTCACAACCCGTGCCAGCGTGCTTCTCGGGCGGTGGAAGAAACCCGAGCCATCAGCGAATCGGACGAAGAACTCTTCAAGCCAGTCGTGCTTCTCGCAGATGCGGTGTACGACGCCAAAGTCGACGCCGATGACGGTGGCCTATGTGAAGTGGGGCCGTAGAAGTCATCGTCGAGCGCCAACCAGCGCCCCCTCGGGGCTAAACGACAGATGCGGTACACGAGATCGTCAACGTCGAAGTTGATGCCGACCGGCTCCGTTCCAGCCAGTGCGTCCTCAACCGCAGCGGCCTCTTCGGCGGCGTCGATAACGTCGCTCATATCCATTCGAAGCCTCTCGGAACCGCTAGTAACGGGTGGCCGTGCTAGGAGGTGCTGTTGGCCGTCAGAGACGCCGGCTACTAGCGACTAGCTCCGAGCTGTGGCAGCTCCAGCGGCTTCGCCGCACAGCGTCTCTCGTCCAATGAAAAGACGGATATGATATAAGATTTTGTGTACGAAAGTTAGTATACCCCGTTGATCGGTACGAGTATGTGACAGGCAACTCTGGTTCTACAAGTGCAGGCCAGTAAGTTCACCTAGCCCCAATCTCTAACCCCAGTAAGTTCACTTGGTCCCAGTAAGTTCACCTAGTCCCAATCTCCAACCCCAGTAAATTCGGCGTAAACCAATTCGTGCTCACATCCACTCACCCCACTCTCCTTCGAACTCGTCGCTCTCACCCCCGCCAATCTAAGCTGCTTTGATCCGCACACGCCGCTAACCTTTGAGTTTGCTCTAAAAACCCCAGTAAGATCACTTGGTCTCAGTAAGTTCGCCTGGTCACTAAGTTCACTTAGTCCCAATCTCTAACCTCAGCAAGTTCACCTGGTCCCAGTAAGTTCACCTATAGTGCGCGTGTTGACGCCGGGAGGGGGCTTATCGGTATTGCGCAGCACGTGTGGGGTAGGGCGGAGTCGTCGACTCAGGAGGGCATATCCTCGGGGTTGCCGATCGACAGAGAGCCACGTAGAGCTGGACGTGACAGAAGACGGGCTTGAGCAAGAGGACGCCGACCTCGCGGGGCGTCTGGCCCTGGCTCTTGTTGATCGTTTGGCGTCGGCGGGCCTTATGGGATACAGGTTGGAGGAGCCTAGGTGACACGACACGATCAATCATGTATCTGGTACCGTTACAGTGGCCGTGCGACGGGTCGAGGTTGCGAAGACTTTAAGCTCGCGATCAAAGTCAGCATGCCGTTGGTTGTCAGGGAGTCGAAAACTCGACTCTTGAGAGCGAGGCGTCGTCTTCCGACCCAACTTAGTCGGCCGAAAAGAACTCCGACGCCTCGACACCGGGAAAAAAGGCCGCGGTCATGCGCGCGTTGTCAGCATCGACAACATCGTTTCGACGGGGCGTGAGAATGGCGCGCTGAAAGAGCCGCCGCGGGTCGTGGAAATAGTCTGCGAGGTCGCCGTTGACGGCTTGGAAGATCAATGCCTGGCTCGCGGGCCTACATGATCCTTACCCTAATCGGGGGACAAACTCGCCGCATCTACCGTGAGTGGGGGATCGCCAACGCATTTGGCCGGGCTCGCTGCGCCCTCGCCGCCCTCACCCATGTCGCCGCCTCGGGGAACCCCACCCAGGCCGCCCGATCCCAGCAGGGACCAGTCAACCCTTCACGTCGCACATACGTCCGGCGGCAGCATGGCGTACGGACCTGTTTTTACCTACGGGCGGGGCCCGTCCTTGCCCCCCTCTGCGCCTGCCCCACGCCTCGGCGATGACCCGACTAGGTCCCGTTACTTAAATCTCCTCCGCCCGTCAGGCACATCCCTCATATCCCACAAACCCACCCACATCCTTCATGCTCCCCACACACACCCCCCTCTTAGCAGTCGACATTTAAAGACAAACCCACCAACCCCACACACCCACCCACATCCTTCATGCTCCCCACACACACCCCTCTTAGCAGTCGACATTTAAAGACAAACCAACATCCTTCATGCTCCACACACACACCCCCCTCTTAGCAGTCGACATTTAAAGACAAACCCACCCATCTACCGTGAGTGGGGGATCGCCAACGCATTAGGCCGGGCTCGCTGCGCCCTCACGGCCCTCACCCATGTCGCCGCCTCGGGGAACCCCACCCAGGCCGCCCGATCCCAGCAGGACGTCACCCTTCGTCGCACATACGTCCGGCGGCAGCATGCGTACGACCTACGGGCGGGGCCCGTCCTCTCTTCGCCTGCCCCACGACTCGGCGATGACCCCGACTACGTCCCGCGTACTTATCTCCGCCCGTCAGACACATCCCTCCTACCCCACAAACCCACCCAAGTCCTTCATGTCCCCCACACACACCCCCCTCTTAGCAGTCGACATTTAAAGACAAACCCACCCACATCCTTCATGCCCCCCCCACACACACCCCTCTTAGCAGTCGACATTTAAAGACAAACTCTCTTCGCCTGCCCCACGACTCGGCGATGACCCCGACTAGGCCCCGCATACTTATCTCCGCCCGTCAGACACACCCCTCCTACCCCACAAAACCACCCACCTCCTTCATGCGCCACACACACGCCCCCCTCTTAGCAGTCGACCTTTTAAGACAAGCAGCACATCCTGCAGAGCATTTAGCAAGCAGTGGCAAGTCACCTGGGAAACCATCCCGTCTCATCATGAACGTCTGGAAGTATTTAATTCGGGGAATGAAAATGTATGTTCCCTATATCCTCAGAACACGACAGGCGGCATCCAGAACTACACGAGAAAGGTAAAGTGTATAGTGCTACATACCTCGGGACGCGCTAGACCATGATGATGAGCTTAAGCACAAATCAGAGGACTATTTGATTGTGTAGAAAGGAAGAAGAAGGGTAAGGAAGAGACCACGTTCTCAACGGACGGATAAGGGTAAGAGGCAGCAGATTTCCCTGCACCCCCTCGAGATGTCTTAAGCGCAAGGTGCGACTATATATACCTTACCCTGATCGCCGACTGCGGTTGCGATGGAGGACGGTGCCTCATGAATCCTGGGCCTTGCGAGGGCATCCGCCCTCCCGGCGTAGGTTGGCACCTATTCGCCTCCCGGGCGGGCCGGTTGGCAGCCGGGACGTTCGCAGTGGGACGGGGTATGGCCGGGGGGCGAAGACGGAAGGTTATCGGCGAGTTGGTTGTCAGTCACATCGCGGTCTCCTCGTCGCATTGCGACAAGCTTGATGGTCACTCTCCGCCGACCGACCTTTCGGCGCTCCTCGTCTACAGGCCCGTGATCCCCCCCACCCCCCGCCTCACGGGTGTGGGGGAAACCTGGGGGGCTCCCCCCGCTTCAGGTCGGTAGGCCTGGCTCCCATGCTCTGGAGAGGTCTGAAGTTAGTTAGTTAGTTAGTTGCGGGACTATAGAGAACTCTTCACTTGTCACTCTTCATTCTCACCCTACCGCTTCTTTTTGAGAAAGATGATGATGAAGGAAAGAGAAGAAAAAAAAAAGGAGAATACAGTCTTGATGGTCGCAGAGGTCACATACGAAGCATCAAGAGTGTGAGACATGTCTTAGGACTTGGGTTTGGTGGAGCTGAGAGTCGACTGGACGCTTTTGAACAGAGCATTAGGAAACACAGATACAACAGACAGATGTTT
>JAQMWT010000286.1:0-35670 GCA_029834535.1 Chrysophaeum taylorii
TGACGTAAGAAAAATCCAACCATACGTAAGCAGAAGTTTTTGCTTGTTCTCGGTTAGCGCAAAGAAGAAAAGTCTGTCGAATCTGTCGAATGCACGGTAGCACAATGATGCGTTCGGTGTTGATGATGGTGTTGGTCCAGGGCGTCGCAGCCCAATCCTGCTGTCGCACGGGGACGAGCTGCGCGGAGTGCGGCGACATCGCGCCGTTATGCGAGTGGTATGCACCGAACGAGGTGGACTGCGAGATGATGGGGTTCCTGTGGTGCGACGACATCGAGATACCCGAGCCGACCGGAGATTGCTGCGAAATCATGGTCGATGGAGCGTGCGGAAGTTTTGTTGCCGGCGGCTTCTGCACCTATTCGCACAAATGCTGCGAGGTGGACTGCGCGTTGACTTGGTTCCCTGACGACGGCACGATTCCCGTCGCGCCGAAGAAGACGCTGAGAGGGAAAGCGACCTCACCAACAAAGATAATGCATAGCTCTGTCTTCGACAGAGATTCTAGGTAGAATGAGAATCGCGCCGCGCTTGCCTACCACCCTCTCATCTGCCAGCGGGTGGCGTTGTATTCTGTGAGACCACGAGAGTATGCTTGCTTTTGTTGGTTTTTGTGTTGTGCTGTCGAGCGCTATCGTCCTGCTAGCTCTCTCCTCGAAGTCCAGCTAGACCGCCAGCATCTTGGGCCTGGAGGAATCTTTATGATGTCTGCTGTAAGTCTATATAGCTTAAATGAAATCGACGCCCAACGAGCCTACCTAGATACCAAACTATTTAATGAACGACCATAGGTGACGGCACAGACGGGACGCAGGCGATCTGAGAACAGCACAATACCGAGAGAACGAACGAACGTGTGTACGTACTATCTAACACTTAACTGATTATACCTGGTCATGGACACCGGCGGGAAGTCCCAGCATCTTCTTTCCAGTTCGTCCTTCCCCTATTCCCCCGCCTCATCTGCGATATGGTGACGCCGCGGATACCCAGCCTCTTGCTCCTATTTCCAATTTTCTTTTTAACCTTCATTCTGGCTTTCAGCTTGGAGGCTGCTTGCCATAATAAAAATGGCTGGTACCTTTCTCTCCCGGGGCTCCTAGCTTCTGCCGTCCCTCTGTGTCCTTTTTTGCCTCTTCTTGAAGACGCCGTCCTCTCTGGTCTTTTCTTCTTTGATTCTTTTCCTCTGCGTTAAACCAATTTGGCTCTTTGCGCCTGGGAATGGCTTACCATGATTAGTGGCCGGAGCGGCAGGGCCTTCGGTTGAAAGTATATAAGAAACTATGTAACACAGCGTTCAAGTCAGAACTATATAACGCAGCGTTCAAGTCAGAAGCGCTTCGAGATCAAGGTTCGCGTGCGCGGGCGACGACGCCTTCGGCGTGGCTGAGCGCAAGCGGGACGGCGAGGCGCGAGTTCGGGTCGGCGATGGGCTGCGAGTGGTCTCCCGCCTCGCTGACCGCCTTACGATTTGTCTCGTCATCCCGAGCCGCGTGGCGGTCCGCCGTCGCTCGCCACAGAGGCGCGAGCCACGACGCGCTTTACCGCGAGAAAAACCGGAAGACGTACGGAGCAGTCTTGCGTCCTATAGGTAATTTCTCTTTCGATCAAGTAAAGAGAATATACGGAAGACCAACAGGACAGACAGACGCATTGAACTTTCCGTTTTCGCGATCCGTTTAGTATCCTACAAGTGCAGGCCAGTAAGTTCACCTAGCCCCAATCTCTAACCCCAGCATTTTCACCCCATTAAGTTCACCTAGTCCCAATCTCTAACCCCAGTAAATTCGGCGTAAGCCCACTCGTGCTCACACCCACTCACCCCACTCTCCTTCGAGCTCGTCGCTCTCACCTCGGCCAATCTAAGCTGCTTTTATCCGCACACGCCGCTAGCCTTTGCGTTCACTCTAAAAACCCCAGTAAGTTCACTTGGTCCCAGTAAGTTCACCTGGTCACTAAGTTCACCTAGCCCCAATCTCAAACCCCAGTAAGTTCACCTGGTCCCAGTAAGTTCACCTACAGTGCGCGTGTAGACGCCGGGAGGGGGATTATCGGTATTGCGCAGCACGTGTGGGGTAGGGTGGAGTCGTCGACTCAGAAGAGGATATCCTCGGGGTTGCCGATCGACAGAGAGCCACGTAGAGCTGGACGTGGCAGAAGACGGGCTTCGCCAAGAGGACGCCGACCTCGCGGGGCGTCTGGCCCTGGCTCTTGGTGATCGTTTGGCGTCGGCGGGCCTTACGGGATACAGGTTGGAGGAGCCTCGGTGACAACGACACGATCGATCATGTATCTGGTACCGTTGCAGTGGCCGTGCGACGGGTCGAGGTTGCGAAGACATTAAGCTCGCGATCAAAGTCAGCATGCCGTTGGTTGTCAGGGAGTTGAAAACTCTACTGTAAAGAGCGAGGCGTCGTCTTCCGACCCAGCCTAGTCAGCCGAAAAGAACTCCGACGCCTCGTCTCCGGGAAAAAAGGCCGCGGTCATGCGCGCGTTGTCAGCATCGACAACATCGTTTCGACGGGGCGTGAGAATGGCGCGCTGAAAGAGCCGCCGCGGGTCGTGGAAATAGTCTGCGAGGTCGCCGTAGACGGTTTGGAGGATCACTGTCTGGCTCTCGCGCCTACCTGATCCTTACTCTCGCGCCTAACTGATCCTTACCCTAAATCGAGGGACAAACAGACAGACAAACAGACAGACAAACATCTGTCGATTAGTAGTTAGGACAAGTGCAGGCCAGTAAGTTCGCCAGTAAGTTCACCTGGTCCCAATCTCTAACTCCAGTAAGTTCACCTGGTCCCAGTAAGTTCACCTAGTCCCAATCTCTAACCCCAGTAAGTTCGGCGTAAGCCCACTCGTGCTCACATCCACTCACCCCACTCTCCTTCGAGCTCGTCGCTCTCACCTCCGCCAATCTAAGCTGCTTTGATCCGTACACGCCGCTAGCCTTTGCGTTCACTCTAAAAACCCCAGTAAGTTCACTTGGTCCCATTAAGCTCACCTGGTCACTAAGTTCACCTAGTCCCAATCTCAAACTCCAGTAAGTTCACCTGGTCCCAGTAAGTTCACCTACAGTGCGCGTGTAGACGCCGGGAGGGGGATTATCGGTATTGCGCAGCACGTGTGGGGTAGGGTGGAGTCGTCGACTCAGAAGAGGATATCCTCGGGGTTGCCGATCGACAGAGAGCCACGTAGAGCTGGACGTGGCAGAAGACGGGCTTCGCCAAGAGGACGCCGACCTCGCGGGGCGTCTGGCCCTGGCTCTTGGTGATCGTTTGGCGTCGGCGGGCCTTACGGGATACAGGTTGGAGGAGCCTCGGTGACACGCGATCGATCATGTATCTGGTACCGTTGCAGAGGCCGTGCGACGGGTCGAGGTTGCGAAGACTTTAACCTCGCGATCAAAGTCAGCATGCCGTTGGTTGTCAGGGAGTCGAAAACTCGACTATAAAGAGCGAGGCGTCGTCTTCCGACCCAACCTAGTCGGCCGAAAAGAACTCCGACGCCTCGTCTCCGGGAAAAAGGCCGCGGTCATGCGCGCGTTGTCAGCATCGACAACATCGTTTCGACGGGGCGTGAGAATGGCGCGCTGAAAGAGCCGCCGCGGGTCGTGGAAATAGTCTGCGAGGTCGCCGTAGACGGCTTGGAGGATCACTGTCTGGCTCTCGCGCCTACCTGATCCTTACTCTCGCGCCTACCTGATCCTTACCCTACCTAAATCGAGGGACAAACAAACAAACAAACAGACAGACAAACACCCACCCACATCCTTCATGTTCCCCACACACACCCCCCCCTCTTACCAGTCGACATTTAAAGACAAACATCTGTCGATTAGTAGTTAATAAGACATCCAGAAAAACTGAGCTGGCGACGACGGTTTCGCGAACACGGGAGAAGCTTTCCAAAAAATTAAAAATTACTTTTTGTATAAATGAATATATATATATATATATATAATAGTAGTAGTTGCACTTCTTTTCACATACCCTCCCTTAACTAATGCCGCTTTGCACTTTTCTTGCTTCATATTCGCTCGCCCTCTCGTCTTTCGTATTTGTTCCACTCTGCGCTCGTCCACTCTGCGCTCATCCATCCTGCCTGAGGTTGATAACCTTACCATAAATTAGCAACAACAACAACAACAACAATAATCATATTAACGAGTCTTGCCTGTGCAGCTAATACTCACTTCTTTTCGCTTTACTTCATACTTCCTCGCCTCGTCTCTCCTTTTCGCCCACCCTTCTCCCACAACATGCTCTCTGAGTCGCTAACACTGCTTTCTGCATAATGGAGCAGACGAAGGCTCACTAAATCAACAAGACTATTAGTGCTTTGAGTTCTTTTGCATATAGGCCCTCTTCTTCTTTTTTCTTCGCTCTGCCCTTTTACCTATCTCAAAAAAATGCGTGCTGCGTCGAGGATCGCATCTAACTATCGAGCCAGCTGCGGCCGCTGCATAGCGCAGCCTTACCTACCGTGTCTCACTTTATAAAGTAGTCTGCGCCCGTCTTTCTTTGCTTTTTGTTTTCGTCACTCTACGTATCTCCTGCTTCTTTCTTCATCTGCCCCTTCGCCGACCTTTGTGCTCTTCTTGAGTCGCCCTTTCCGCTCCTCTGCTTGCGCATTTCGCTCCCCGTTCTACTCCAGCCCCTCCAATTGATTTGCTTTATTATATCTTCTTTTTTTGCCATCTTCGCACTTTCTTCCGTCTGTTCATCTTACACCTTTCCATTTGCGCCCTGCATCTACCTCCAACTTTGCGCTTTCTTGATTCTAATCTCGGAGTCCCCTCAGTTTTATTTCCCACTTCGTCGCTCAGTATTTCGTTTTCTAATTTCTTCTTGCTATTCTCTCTCTCTCTCTCTCTCTCCCTCTCTCTCTCTCTCTCTCTCTCTCTCTTCTCTGCTATCTCCGTTTTTGCTTTTTGGGTCTAGGAGTTGCTTCCCATGAAAGCAAATAGTGCTAGCTTTTACCTTCGCCACAACATGCTTTGGGCGTGGTGAGTCACACCTAGCTTCCTGAAGTGCCTTTATCTGAAAACACAAAACTAAGGTAGTCGGCTTTCGGCCGCAGGTATGCCGGGCAAGGCAGAAGAAACCCCGTACGCTTTTTGTCGGGCGAAAAAACTTGCCGTTAAAAAGAGTTTCGTTTGAAATGGAACGTTCCGCAAAAAGGCAACAATTCAATGGGAAGGCAAGAATTATGGAATTCTCTCTCTTTAGTTGACAAAAATATTCGGAATTCTTTAGTCTTCAAGTACGTTTCAAAAAAATAGTTCCCCTTACTAAGGACCCCGGAAACGAAAAGAAAAGATGCGATCCGTGGCAGTGATCTTGGTGATGATGATGGAGGGCGTCGCGGCCCAAGCGTGCTGCAGGACGGGGATGGACTGCGACGAGTGCGGGGACATCGCGGCGTTGTGCGTGTGGTATTCGGATAACGCGACGAGTTGCGTGCAAGAGGGTTATTTGTGGTGCGAGGACGTGATGGTGCCAGAGCCGACCGGACAGTGCTGCGAATTCTTGGATGAAGGGGGTGACTACTGCGTTAATTATTTGCCGTCGGAGTCGTTTTGTGGCTATAGCCAGGATTGCTGCGAGCAGAACTGCAATAAGACGTGGTTTTCATTCGACAACTCATTCGTGAACCCGACAATGAGCCCGACGTTCATGGAGGGGAACTCCTCGACATTCGACGGTTGAACCTCCCACCAACGTACCCCATAGTTGGTTTGACAACACCACCCTCCGTGGAATGAAGCTATGACCATGCCCCATCGTCGGCTCCTCCTCACTTTGCAGAACCTCACTGGGTGTCGGCCCTTGTTTTCACACAACAGACACAACACCAACTGTGGCGTTCCCCTCTCTACTAAAGTATGCGTGTACCCGTGCTGCGCTTGCGCCTGTAGACGCTGTCAGCGTCGCGCTCTTGACGACGCCGGTTAGTTGGTAGCCTAGTGGAGCGATGGCTCCCACGGGCCTCGGGTATACTGATGTCGAAAACGTGTGGTTCTCCTCTGGGCACGTTTCTGGGAATTCCTTGATGGAGTAGTACGGATACAAGTTGTACAATTTGTATAATAAATTTTGAACTTGGGCACCAAGTCAAAATGATTTATGTCGAGTCAAAGATTTTGACGTCGTCGTTTACGTCGAGGAGACTGACGTGGCGACGGCGATAACTTGTTTGAATCGACGTTCATCACGCTCGTTGCTGGCGTGCGCGACGAGGCTCGTGTCGACGAAGATTGCGTTGGGACCCTCGGATGGCCTTTACCGAGGCGAGGTCGACGAGTGCCGTTTGTTGAGCTGGGATGGGTCTGATGGATATCGCGGGAGCGAGGCGCGGCGGCGAGATCTAGCTGGCCCGCCTGGATACCGCGAGTTTCTCCGGATCCTGTTGTAGCGGGCGACCACGTCATATCTGCGACCGGAGAAGGAGGAGTATGAAGCGGCGCCGCTTGCGTTTCGGGTCACCGCCCGCCGCCCTTTCCTCGCGCAAGATTATCGCGTCCCGCCGCGAGGACGACGACGCTAAATAATAATGAACACGATCCCGCACCACGAGGGGATCTTCTCTCTCTTCTTCTTCTCTCTTCTGGAGAGATAGTCGGAGAAAGCAAGCGCGCCCTACATTCTTCCATTCGTGCGGTTCTCGTCGGGACCATCACGCCGCCGCCGCCGCCGGCGGAACGGCGCGGACGGTGGTCGCCAGGTCCCCAGGGTGGAGGACTGGCTCCCAGTGGACGAGGGGCTCGTTGAGGAAACTGGTGTTGTGGTTAGCATCGGTAAGACAGATCATGAGGTCGGGTCGACGTCGCGCGAGGGTCGCGCAGGCCTCTCTAGCGGCGTAACCGATGTTTCCGCAGGCTTCGCACTTGACGCGCGTGGTCGCGAAGCCCCCGGGATCGGCGAGGTAGAGGGCCTTGAGGGAGTGCGCGTGGACGAGGGTCCGAATAAAATCGCGGAGACCGTCTCTACGATTGCCGCCAATTCTGAGTTCGGCGAGGGAGGGGCGCGTCGCGAGGGCGGCGGAAAGGGCGCGGTAGCCGCAGCCGCCGCCGTTGCTCCCGATCGCGTTGAGCTGGAGGCACAAAATTTCGAGGGTGTGGTTTCGGGCGACGGCGGCGGCGACGTTTACGGCGGCGTAGTCGTCGATCGAGTTCCCGGTCGCGTCGAGCACGCGCACCGTCCTATTCTCGCCGAGGCCCTCGCTGAAGGCTCGGAGCTTGTCGGCGCCGACGAGCCCGCCGCACTTGCGGAGGACCAATGTCTCGACGCGACAGCTCTCTTTCTTGAGCGCAGCCCCGAGGGCGGCGGCGGCCGAGGCCCCTCGCCTCATCCGAACCAAGCTCAGGTCGACTTCCGCGGACTCGAGGACCTTTTTTGCCGCCGACACCGAGCCCTTGGCGAGCGACGAGGTGCCGCAGCAGCAGATCTTTCTCCTCGCGAAAAGGACGACGCGAGACGCCGGCACCCATCTTCTGTCTGTGACGAGGTGGTCACCACGTCAGAAAGCAGCACGCATGCTCAAGCATGACGCTGCATTGCGAGTGTTTCGCCGACGGAAAATGGAGTTGGTTCGAGCCAAACGGCGCGCCGGTCCGCGTCGCGAGCGAGTGGTTCGAGGGCATGGCGCTGCTCGTCATCAAGACCGCGGAGCCCAACAACAACAACAACAACAACGCGTGCCAGGCGCGCGTGCTGGGGTCCTCAAAGCGGCTCCTCGAGCTCCAGATCCAGGGTCGGATTCGAAAACGGCCCACGGGCGTGCTGTACCTGGGGGGCGAGCTCTCGAGCGAGAAGATGCAGGTCTCCGCCCTGACGCGCCTCGCCGCGCGCGGCGCGCTTGGTTTTCTGAGGTCTTCCGGCGGCCAGGGCCTCCACTACAGCTTTGGCGACGGCGTCGAACCTCCCCACATCGCGACGCCGCTCTGGTCATCGATGCCCTGGATTCGGGTAGGCGCCTTCGAGCTCGGAACCTCTAGCGCCGGGATCGAGGCGGCCGCTTCGAAGAAGACGCGACGCGCGGGCGAGACGCGCGAGCTCGAGGCTCTGGCGTTGGAGGGTCGGGATCCGACGACCTGGGTCCTCGAGGCGGGCTCGATGGTCGTCGCGGGGGACTGGAAAGTCAAGCTCCCGGGCCTGCCGTCGCTAGATCTGCACCGCCTCTGGGGCTCGGCCTCCCTCGTCGTCGGCGCCTACTTCCTCGACGGGGTTACGGCGTTCGACGATACTCCCCACGACGCTCGCCGCAAAACCTTTCTCTTCAAGTTTCGCCTCACCCACGGCGCCAAGCTCGTGGAGGAGGACGAGCTTTTTTTCGACGCCTCCGTCGAGCCCGACAGCGACGAGTCCTTCGCGACCGCGCGCCAAGAAGACGACGAAGAAGACGTTGTGGCGCCACTGCCAAAGTCGGTCGGGGACGCGGTGGCCGAGGCGGCCGGGCGCGGGTTGCGGATCGAGGACGGCGCAGCGCGGTGCCTTGGCCGCCTCGCGGGCGCGAAGTCGCTCTTTATCGTGACGGTCGGCGCCGAGGCGCTTCTCGCGCGTCGAGCGCCGCTGCCGTCGGCCAAAGCCGTAGCTCGGTGGACGGGTGACGTCGGCGGCATCTCGCGCCTCGCAAAATCCGAACGGCGACGCCGGCTCCTCGACGCCGCGGTTTCGGCCCTCGCGATGACCGGCGGCCTCGACGCCGTGCGCGCGTGGCTCCCGCGAAACGCCGCGCCCGTCGCTTCTCGATTGACCTCGGACGCGGCGGTATTGCGCGCGGCCACGACGCGCGTCTGGTACGAAGAGCGCTGGGCTCTCACCGAATCAGGCCTCTCGTTCTTCGTGGGACAAAAGCAGACATTTTACGTCGACCTCGCCGACGTCGTCGAGGCGCGGCGCGTCGATCCGCGAAGGCGGGGTCGGCGTCGCCGGTCGCCCTTCGAAGCGACCCTCGCCTCGCTCGAGGTCGTGTGCGTCGAGCGCGTCCTGCGGCTCGTCGTGCGCGACGGACCGACGAGAGACGCCTGGGTCGCAAAAGTCGCCAAGGCAAAAAAGGCCAGGCCCGAGCCGCTCCCGTCCTCGATTTCCGAGACGCGCGTCCGCGAGGCTCTCGCCGCGCCTGGTACCGACTGGCTCCCCAAGGGCAGGTGCGTGCTCAACGCGCGGCGCCTCTTCGACGACGACGACGACGACGGCATTGTTGAAGCCGTCGTCGAGGACGCGCCGCTCCTGGCCGAGCGCCTCGTGCGCCTCTGCGGCGAAATCGACGACGACCAACGCCTCGACGACTGTTGGAGCGAGTTCCTCGACCTCGCCGGCCGCCTCCGCGACGTTTCGCCGCAGCAACCCTTGGCCTTTTGGCTCAACGTCTACCACGCGATGCTCGCGCACGCCGCGAGACTTTTTGGCTCGCCGACCACCGCCTCGCAGTGGGCGCGCTACTTTGGGACCATGTCCTACGAGTGCGCGGGCGACGTCTTCAGCGTCGCCGAGCTCGAGCACAACATCGTTAGAAGCAACATGTCCAACCCGCGCCTCCAGTTCCGCGATCTCAAGGACCTCACTCTCGACTTTGATCTGCTCCGGGTCGCCTCCGCGACAACGATCGCCAGTCCCTACGCTTCCGCGCTCCGCGTTAACGACGTTCGCCTCGTCTTCGCGCTCAACCCCGGCAGCATCTCGGACTCGCCGCCCGTCGTCGCCGTCTACGACCACCGCCGCCGCTTGGATGCCCAGCTCGACGCCGCCTCCAAGCGCGCGCTTTCCAACGTCAAGCTCGAAGACGACGGCAGGAAGCTCCTCGTGCCGCGTCTCTGCGCCTGGCACGCTCTCTCCGTCGCCGACGTCAAGCCCTATCTCCCGGACTCCATCAGGACCCGCCTCGCGCCCGCGTGCCGCCTCGCCTACGCAAAGTTCGACTTCGCCTGCCGTATACCCCGGGTTCTTTCTCTCGCCGAGGAACAAACAGACGACGACGACGACAACGCCGCCGCGGTTTAGTTTCTTATTCTATAATAACGAGTGAGGTCGTTCGAGAACGTCGACGGCTCGTTCGTTCGTTCGTTCTAATAAGGGCGTCGTCATCGTCCTCGCTGGTCGAAGACGAATGCGTCCGGCGGCGGCGACCGTCGCTCTTTTTTCCGATTTTCCGAGACGAGCCGAGCCTGCGCGCGACGACGGCGGCGGCCGCGATAGGGTCCTCGAGGTAAAGACGAGTTCTCGCGGCGCACCTCGAAAACGGCAGCGAAGTGGTCCAGGAAGACGGGAAGCTGCGCCGCACGATTCTCTACTGTACTCGTCAGAAAAGGAGGACTCACGACGTCCTGGATACCGACGGCGCGGTCGAGGATTTGGACGAGTGAACCCACGGGCTCCTCGCGGAGGCCGCAAGGGACGATACGGTCGAAGGCCCCCATGTCGGTATCAACATTGAGCGAGACGCCGTGGTACGTGACCCATTTGCGAAGCGCGACGCCGACGGCGGCGACTTTGCGGCCTCCAATCCAGACGCCAGAGTGTTCGTCGTGGCGCCTCGCTTCGGCACCAAACTCGCCGCACGTCCGGATGACGACCTCCTCGAGGGCCCGCAAGTACCAGTGCGAATCGCGCTTGTAGTCCGCGAGCTGCAGGACGGGGTACGCGACGAGCTGTCCCGGACCGTGGTACGTGACGTCGCCGCCCCGCTCGGCTCGCACGAGCGACGGCGCGTCCTCGGCGCCAGAGTCGAAAAGAACGTGTTCCTCTGTCGCGCCGCGACCCAGCGTGTAGACGGACTCGTGCTCGACCACCATCAACGCGTCCGTCGAGCGGTTCCCAACGCGCTCCTCCACGAGTCGTCGCTGCAGCGCCATCGTCGCCTCGTAGTTCGCAGGTCCCGAGGGCGTGAGGTCTACAACCGACACGGCGGGCCCACCCACTCCGCGCCCCAGCACCTCCCACGTCCCCTGGGCCTGCTTCGAAAGGACCGCCAACCGCCGCCGCGCACCCAAAGCGCACCCAGCCGTGAGGGCCAAGGTCGAGTACCGCATATGGGCTGTGGTGTGTGGCTTTAAATGTCGACTGCTAAGAGGGGGGTGTGTGTGAGGAGCATGAAGGATGTGGCTGTGGTGTGTGTCCCGCCCCGAGGCCTTGTCGGGGGAATCGCCGAGCCGCGGGGCGGGCGACAAGAATACCGCATCCAGTTGATAAGCAGGGGTGCCGATTGTCGCGGCCTCTTCTCACACGACATGAGGGGGGATGTGCCTGGTTAAAAATAATAAATAAACCCGACGAGGCCACGCGCATAAATCAAAACGAGCGCGTGACGTGACGTGACACCCACGGCATCATCGTGACGATGCTGAGGTGTGCGTGTGTGTGCTTCCTGTGTGGATGGGATAATGTGCGGCAACAACAGCCGCAGCACGCGCCACTCAGCACACACTTGATCATGGTACATCGTCGTCCTCGCCGCAAAAGAAGGCGGCGGTGACGTCCTCGCCGCAGGAGAAGGCGGCGATGGCGACCGCACTGCGGATGTCGCGCGCGGTTGGTGCGGATGTACGGCAGTGCGGAAAGGCAAATAAATAAAAGGGGAGTAATAAATGGGGAGTGTTGTTGAGCATGGAAGGGTTTGCTCGGCGGATACTGATGGAACAAGCATAGCAAGTCACGTTTGGGATAGTCGGAGCGCGGCGGTTAAACAAGCGAAGTAGGTTTGGGCGTGTCCATATCGTGCTTCGGCGTCGGAGACGGCGTCGGCTTTGGACCCGGCGCAACAGGACGCGCCACCGGCGCCGGCGTTGGCGTTACAGGAACTGGATCTGGAACCGGACGTGGCTCTGGCGCTGGAATGGGAGGCAGCGTCGCGGGGATTGGGGCAGGAATCGGCGCCGGAATCGGCGCCGGAGTCGGAGCCGGCGTCGGAGGGAGCGGCGTCGCCGGGAGCAGCGGTGGCGTCTGAGACGATGTCTGAGACGATGTCGGATGCGATATCGGGAACGATGTCGGCACTACTAGAGTGTACGGCTCCTGCAGGACGCGGCGCGTATCAGACATGTCTGAAAGTTCGAAGTCAAGAGGCGCATATTGTTTCCAGATGTGGCCGTAAGGCGACCAAATGTCCCACGGTTTCACTTCGCCATTGAAGTGGAGGGCGTAGGCCGCTCCCGTCGAAAGGTTCGCCGCCGCCAGATCTTGAGGCAGGATATACCCCAGCCCTTGCAACACATCAATGTGGGGCTCGTCTGCGTCAAAGGACTCCCAGCACTTGACTTGATCCTCGAGAGACAGGTATGCGAGCCCCAGGCCGTGCGCGAGAGAACCCGCCGGAAATAACCCGCGGCTTACGGCTGCATCCGTCCAGGCATGGTAGATTTGCGTCAGATTTCCCTCACGCCAAGCTGCAAGATTGATCGACACGAGGCCAAAGTTCCACGCAGTCTGGGCTACCAGACCGCGAACTATAGCGTCATCCTGGGCGTCTTCTGGGCACGAACTCGTTGCTTGGCAGCGAACATCTTTCCAGGCGCCAGAGAGCGACGCCAAGAAAGTCGAAGGCATGCAGTCATAGTCGGCATCATTGTCGCACAACGCGTCGCTCAACTCTCCACCGGGCTGGATGCGACGGAAGCCAAAGTGTGGTGTCTCGAAAACTCGAAGAAAGTTATTCGGTGACATGCGAAGAGTTCCGTCGTCGTTGACGCCGTTGGTGCTGATCCAGTTCTGGCACCCCGCGAACACGGCCGCGTCTTCGTCTGCAAACGAAATTTGCGCGAGGGCGATGTCGCCTTGCACGATGACGTCGTCGTCGAGCAGTACGAGCCGACGCACGTCCTCGTACTCTTTAAGGATAGGGACGTAGAAACGGGCCAGGTTGAAGGGCGACGTGTGTTTTAAGGACCGGTCGCGCGCGTACTTAGGCGCCTCCACATCGCGCATCGCAGTGTCAGACCACGACATCCAAACGGGCTGCATGCCGTAGCGGTCTCGTAGTTCGCGCTCGATGCTCGCGATGGATCGGGCTTCGAATTTGGCACCGCGACACGCATCGACGTCGTCCTTGATTTCCCAAGTCGCATCCGTCGAGTCATCAGGCAACACGAGATGAATAACAAGATTCGCAACGCTGGATGCCGTTGAACACATGGACGCCAACGTCGCCGCCAAGGCGGGGGCTCGATCCGACATGACGAGAACGTGGACATCCTCGATCGTCTCGAACTGTGCTGCCTCCTCGAGAGCAGTCTCCTCCACCACAGCCTCGTTTCCAAAGGTAGACGCGTAGGTTGCGACAGCGCTGTGGTCCTCAAGCGTCAGGTAGTGCTCCAAGCCGACGGCCGCGAGTGCCTTCGCAACTTCGTCAATATTCACGACGCGCTCGGAAGCTGATCGGGTGTCGAGCGATATCGCGTCCGAAGCACCAGCCAAGAGGTCGTCTATCACGCGCGCATCGTTCTCGACCTCAAGAAACTCAAGCACCTCTTGGAAGCACGCTGTCTGATTTGCCACGCAGGATTCGTATTGCACGTGCAGCACCTCAAAATTCGTGCCCGCCAGGAGGTCATCGCGCGCCTCGCGCTGCCGCTTCGTGTGCTGTACGAACTGTAGGAGCCCGTCGACGTCGACATTTACGCGTCCTTCGTGACGACACGAGCTTCCCCGACAGTGGAATCTCCGAGTATCTCCGGCGACACGTAGGCTCACATAGCTCGCGAAGATATCCTCGCGATCGAGGACGATGATCTTCGAGCCAAGCTCCTCGAGGACACCCGTAAAATGGAGCGAATCGTACTTTTTGTTGATGTTGGAGACCCCGGTGGAGACGCGATCGTTCTTAAGCCAGCCACTCATCACTTTTGTCCCGGAAATCTTCGTGCTGGACGGGCAGGCGCAGGGTACCTGAAGCGGGGTGGTGCCCGAGAGGGCGCGACCCGTCCAGTCCGTCGCGTCGCGGGAGCTGAAATGGAGAGATGGCCGAGCCCCCCCGAGGACCTCCCCGACAAATACGCGGAAAGATTCGTGCATCACCTGGGTAACCCAAGACTCACGCGTACCGCCGACGACGTCGATCGTAGCCGCGGTGGCCGGCACGGAGCGCTCGAGAATGGCGCACAAAGTTCCGAGGTGACTTCCGTAATAGTCGTGCTCACGCGTGCGGACTATCGAGGGCGAGTCGCAAACAGACGGAATCCTGAGATCGTCCCCAGCTTCAAGAAGAAGGGTCTCAAGCAAGCGCGAGGCAACCGCCCAGTGACAGATCGCTTTGGGCTGGCAGACATCCACGTCGTCGGCGAGCAAGTGCGACGGAAGCAGGGACTCGCGCGGCCAGCCACGCCCGCTGCTCTGTTGTTCGCCAGAGGCGCAAACGTTCTCGTGCTGGTCTATGACGTTCATAAACCACTCAGATCCACTTCGTGGTGCCGTCAAGACAACAAACGACTTTGAGCTGTCGCCGACGGCGGCGAGCTCGCGGCGAGCTTTGTCGGATTCGGTCTTCTTGAGTTCGGGCGAGTGCGCGAGAAAGTAGTCCGCGTACTCAGGAATCGCATCCTTCCACGAGTACGGCTTGCGATCACCGTTCCAATGCAGCGCATAGAATGCGTCTATGGAGTCTAGCGCGACACCGCTGAACTCCATGTCGTCGGGCTCGACAAAGCCGAGGCCGTGAAGTACGGGCATGCCGACGTCGTCCATGCAACCAACCTCGTCGGCGAGCGTCAGAAAGGGAATGCCGAGGCCGTAGGCGAGACTCGTCGTTGGAAACCATCCAGACTCCTTGTTTGCCATGATCCAGGCGATGTACCGTTCAGTGACGTTGTCGGCGCGCCACGCTGTCATGTTGAACTTGTTGAGCCCGAAGTTCCAGGCGCGCTTGTTGCGCAGCTCGTCGATATCGAGGCGGTAGCCCTGAATCGCCTCCGAGGCTTCGGCCAGCGACTCAAAGAAACCGACCGGTGCGCATTCCTTCTGGTCGTCCGACATGCACGTGAGATCCGCGATCGAGCCCTTGGCGCCGTGCGGCAGAGCTCCGAATCCCAGGTAAGGTACGTCGACGTACGAGAACGTAGAGGAGGCCACCATGCGACCACACGGGGTCCAGATCCAATTGAGACATCCAGCAGCCAGTGGCTTGCCAAGGGGGAGTTCCCAGAGATGCGCGATGTCTCCCTGGACGATAACGTCATCGTCGAGAAAGATGATGGATTCGAGATCGGCAAACTCGGGTAGGCGAGGTAAGTAGAACCGGAGGCAGTTGAATACTGAATGGTGCTTCGACGCGCGGTCCCACGTCGGCACGTGGACGCTTAGGTTCGTCAGTGGCACCTCGACTTCCCACGTCACAGTCAGCCCGCTATCCCGGATGCTTTGCACGACCTCGCTCTCCACGAGCAGCCGCCACTCGGCGCCTGCACACTGGGGTGGAATCACGTTGCCGCGCGCTTCGTCCAGCGCCGAGTCCGGCACGACGAGGTGAAAGCGCAGCGGCGCTGCAGTGTTAACGCACACCGATGCCAGGACCGCGGACAAGGGTGTGATACGGTCCGTTAGCGAGATGATGTCGATCACGTTGTTGATGTCGTAGTTGCTGGGGCTATTGCCGACTTCTTGGGAGCCGCCATTTGGCATTCCACCGACGCTCGAGCAATCGCCCGTACGACACGGCACGGATGGTACCGAGTCCACATAGCTCGCCAAGATCGTCAGCACGGCGAAGCGCATCTTCCAGTTTAGAATGCTGTGATGCATGACAGAAAAAATTTTAGAGAGTCAATTGCGTTTTCGAGTCGCGGTATATTCTTTAGTAGTTTCGAGAAGGTGCGAAACCGCAATTTGTTTTCTAATGTATCTCTGTTGTGATAGACGGTGCCGTGCATTGTGAAGTGTGACCTAAATAATTCGGATGCACAGATGTATGAAGATTATGTTATCGTAATCGAGCTGGGCAGTTTGTGATTTTGTTCGCCCAACTACCGCTCGTACCCATCGCACCGAACATTACTCAATGTTCTTGTTTTGCCGCGCTTTTGGTGCCAAGGCCCTTGTTTTCTTCATCAACAGTGCGCAACCTCAAGACTTTTATTAGTGTGCGACCGCAACTCACTTTGCTCACTATAACATCATCTCGAGGTTTGCCGTCACGTGGTGGGGGCGGACGTGCGAGATCTGGCACGCGTGAGGGCGCACCACCCGAAGGACTTGGTCGACACAACGGCACTCGCAGTTCCCCCAAAAAAAAATGCTATATCCCGTCTAGTATGGTGGAACCGCCTTCCATTCTCATCTCTCTCTGTCTACTACGCCTTCGCTGTCGTCGACTCGCCTGCCGGCATCCTCCTCTGTGTCCTGGGCACTTATCAGGAGCGAGCTACGAACTCGAACGCTGATTAGCTCGTTTAGCCTGCTACACATCAGCAGCCACGTACGCGCAGCCTTTGATAAAGTCGGGTTTCAGCAGATTAAAGTCAAAGGTTAAAGGGCAGAGCGGGCGCTGATAAAAGGAGCTCAGATTGGCGGGGGTCCGAGCGTCGAGCGGTTGGAAGAGCTGGGTGGGTGGGAGGAAGGACGTTGACGCAAGCCGATTGTAGATCGGCTTAAGAGCAAATTCAAAGGCTAACGGGTATAGCGGGCGCAGAAAAAAGGAGCTCAGATTGGCGTGGGTCCGAGCGTCGCGCGGAAGGGAGAGCTGGGGTGAGTGGGAGGAAGGACGTTAGCGCAAGCCGATTGTAGGGGGCGGCCAGGCGCGAGCCTAACTGTCCGGGCGCAGCCAGGGACCCGGCGGCCAAAGGTTTAGGAGTAAACTCGAAGGTTAAAGGGCGGAGCGTGCGCTGATCAAAGCAGATTAGATTGGCCGGCCAAAGGTTTAGGAGTAAAGTCAAAGGCTAAGGGCGGAGCGTGCGCTGATTAAAGCAGCTTAGATTGGCGGGGATGAGAGCGTCGAGCCGAAAAGAGAGTGGGGTGAGTGGGAGGAAGGACGTGGCCAAAGGTTTAGGAGTAAACTCAAAGGCTAGAGGGCGGAGCGTGCGCTGATCAAAGCAGCTTAGATCGGCGGGGGTGAGAGCGTCGAGCTGAAAGGAGAGTGGGGTGAGTGGGAGGAAGGACGTTGACGCAAGCCGATTATAGGGGACGGCCAGGCGCTAGCCAGGCGCTAGCCTAACCGTCCGGACCCGGCGGCCGAGAGACGTAGGGGCCGTTGGCGTTTCTGTAAGCGTCTGAAGTGCCCCTGTGCGTAATGCCGTTAATGTCGCAGGCCAAGTACCAAAGGTTAGGGAGAGCAAGCGTGATCAGACTGGAAGGTCAGATGGCGTTCAGCAAGGCGAGAGCAGAGCTGGGTGAGGGATGGGGGGGAACAAGAAGAGTGAGTCTCGACACTGACAAGCAGCGGGTGTCAACACGGGAGCTCATCGGCACCCGCGGGCGCATCGCCGGCGCCGAACGGAGGCCGGAATAGGCTGCGGGCGCTCAGGCACGATGGCGAGGGAGTCGGGGTAGCTCGCTGCACGTTGGGGCCGTGCGATGTCACCTTAGGCACAGATTGGATCGACGAACGCGCGGAGGAGCCACGGATGGTCGAAGACAGGCGGACGCCGCCGGGAAGCAACGGACGTTGTATGAGGAGGAAACGACCACAAGGCGATACCGTACCCGACGGACGCACCGTGTTGGCGACGATGACGGAGAGCGCGATGTTTTCGATGACGAGAAGATACTTGACGCAGAGCCACCCGTGGGCGAGCGGAGCCCTGCTGGATTGACGTCAACCATGGTGGGGGTGCCACTGACACATGCGGCTTCGACGCCTTCGACACACGTGAATACACAGCTCTAACATTGGGTTTCGTACCGACGGGATTCGATCGTGAAGGCGTTATCCCGGGCGAGTTCTCGCGCGGATAGAAGATCATGCATTGGTCAGCTGACGGCGGCCATGCCAGCTTGTGGTGTCAGCGAAATGATATTGGTCCTGCGGGCGACGCTCCAAGCCCACCTTTGGGTTCCCGATCGCGAAGACAACACTACTTTTCTCGTGCCAGCTCTTCCTTGGCCTCTCGTCCGAATTCAGTTGTCGAGCAACCAGCTCCCGAAGCTTCAGTGAGCGGCGAACAAAAGGCACGCAGTACTCTTGGTAGGCGACGATGTCGATCAGAGTTGAGTGCCTTTCCTTCGTTAATGCCTGCTACTCTAGGCCCGCTGTTCCGGCACGCGCGCTGCACCCTCGTTCCCAATTTCCAGCTCTTCCGAGCCTCGATTGTAGACACGGCGCTCCAGCCGACTCCGACTCGGGTAGACGCGCGACCGCCGCCCCGTCGTCCTGACCAGGTAAACGCCAGCACGAAGGAAGATCCTCGTTGTCGCCGTTGAGGTCGTTAGAATAGAGAGACCCGGTCGCCGCTGGCGGGTAAGCACGGAAAGCGCAATGTCATTAGGATTTCGGCCACACTACGGTTGGATGGGCCAATCTCAAGATGACTAGACTAGCCGAAGCCTGGTTACTCCTCGATATTGCTTGGTTTTGCCCTTGCGCTTTTCGCGTCGAATACGGGTGGAGAGGGTACGGGAGATCGTCCAAGACCCGGCAGCAGCAGCAGCAGCAGCAGCAGCAACAGATACAATGATATTGTGCAGGTGACCGAGAGGGCGACACTAAGTCCGAATACAGCCGATCCTCCTCGATGAGTGAGTAGGCGCCATGGGAACGACGCCACGCGGCACTCCGCGCCCCCTACAAGCTCCGCGCCGCCGCCCGCCCCGCGTGGCTCGCAAAGCCGAGTCCGAGCGAGTGATGCGGGCGGGTCACATACCATCCTGAATCTGGGCCTTTGGCGCAGTGGAGGGAGGTCATCGTAAATGCGGGCGGGCTTACAAAGTAGTAGTATGACGACGACGGGCGCGATCGGTCGCGAGCGCGCGCTAATCAGGTCAAGGGTGTAAAGCGAAGAAGCTTGGTGGGGAGTCGGAAAGTCAAGCAGCGAAGTCTTTCAAGAACTCTTCGGCTACAATGCGGGCGCGGGCGTTGAGGGCGATGCGCATCGCTGAGATCTCCTTGTTGATGTCTTCCATGAAGGTGATGATGAAGTCGACGAGCTTGGCCTTCCACATCTTCTCGAGGTGTGTGTGTGTGATGAGGAAGGAGATGGAGTAGCCGTCGGCGGGCTTTCGCCGCATAATAACAAACTGGTCCGAGCGCTGCATCAAGAAGCGCGTGAATTTGTGGCACAAGATCCGTTCAATCTCGTCGGCCTGCTTGATGGCGAAGCTGACGCGGACCGAGTTGACCGAGCCCTCGATGAGACATTTTTCTTGTTCGGTCCGCGCGATGGTGATGGGGTTGAGCAGGAGCTCCTTGGATCCCCGCACTTCGACTTCGGGTTTGTTGTGGCGCTCGACGACTTGAGAGGGAAAGTTCCGCAGACACAACGCGGCCGTGAGCGTCGACCGCACGCACTTGAGGTATGGCTGATAGGTGGCGCTCATCACGGACACAGAGTTTTTGCGATCAACGGCTTTAACAACGGACCTAAACGCTCCCAGAGACGTGGGGCGGATCCCTTGGAAGTAGAAGCATGGGGGTGGCGCGGAAGGAGGAGGTATTGTTGTCGCGGTGCTCGGTGTCGTGCCTGCTGACGTTCCTGTCGTGCGCCACAAAGGCGACGGGCGAGAGTACGTACACTTTGAACCAACATCAGACTCGGGGTTTGGCGTCGATCATCGAACTCGCGGGCGAGTCGGACGAGGAGGAGGCGGCGGGGGAGCACAGCCAGAGCCAGAGCCAGAGGCAGAGCGAGCGGCGGCGATGTATCGAGACTTTGGTGCGCGCCGCCGACGCGGCGTTCACGGCGGAGGCGAGCTCGGAGGAGCGTTCTAAGATGTGGAACGTCGACGAGGGTATCGACGCCGAGGCGGCGTCTTCGTTGCGACGGCGCGTCGCCGCGCGGCTCCGCGGGGAGGCGATGTGTGCGGACTTGATGTTGTTGTATCCCGAGGCCCACGCGTTGCGGCGCGCGGCGCACGCGTTGGTGAACTCGTGTTTGGCGGGCCGGTCGGCGCACTTCAAGACGGAACAAAGCGTCGCCGATCAATTTCTCGCCCTCGTCGGTCCGGGCAAGTTCTGGATGACGGTCGTGGCCGTGCTCGCTCTCGCCGTCGGCGGGGCCTGCGCCTTTGTCGACTGGCTCGTCGTCGAGAACGTGTTGGGTCCGCGCGTCGACGTCCGGCCGTGCGAGTGTCGCCTTTGCGAGCGCCGAATAGAGCTCGGTCCCAAGGTCGGCGCGGGCGGGTTCGGCGCCGTCTGGCGGTGCAAGGACCCCCTCGAGGGCGTCGTGGTGAAATTGGTCAAGGTCGACCTCGAGCGCGACGTCAACGCGCTCCGCCTCGCGCTCGACGAGGCGAAGCATCTTCTCGAACTCAAGCATCCGCACGTCGTCGCTTACTACGACATGTGGGTCCACCGGGACCTGCGGGACCTCGTCGACGCAGAGACCTCCGCATCGCAGCAGAAGCGCACTTTTTTTGACTATTTTTGCATCGCGATGGAGGATTGCCAGGGCGGGACCTTGCTCGACCACGTCGCGAGCGGCATCCCCTTCCCGCTCGAGGTCGTCGCGCGCGTCACCATCCAGTGCGCGGCCGCGTTGGATTACGTCCACGCGCGGGGCATCGTCCACCGCGACGTTAAGCTCGAAAACATCTTCGTCAAGCTCGGCCCCCCGGTCATTAAAATCGGTGATTTCGGCCTCGCCGTCCGGAACGACGACGCGCTCTTCCGCGCCGGAACCAAGGCGTCGCCCGCCTCGGCCGCGGGAGGAACCGAGGCCTACCAGGCCCCCGAGTGCTTCGAGGAGACGGACGACTCGCCGACGGGCCCCGCGGTCGACGCCTGGGCCCTCGGCTGCGCCTTGTACGAGATGACAACCTGCGTCAGCCTCCCGACCGAGCCGCCCTTCCTCGGACAGCTCGACGCCGACGCCGTCCGAGAACTGGCCGCTCGTTTCGACGACGCTCTCGAGGTTTCCGCCGCCGCCCACGCTGCGGGCCGAGACGAGACGCCCCTCAAGCGCCTCCGCCGCGACAAGGCCGTCGCTTCCCTGCGCACCTTATTTCGCGACTTGCTCCAGTTCAAGGCCGACGACAGACCGACCATGCGCGACGTCGCCACCAGGCGAGACCTCGAGCCCTACGCCGACGCCTCCCTCGACTTTTTCGCCTATTCAACGCACGGCTGCGTCCCGCTCAACGGGGCGGCAAGCAGCAGAGCGCTCAGAGCCAAGTCCATGGCCCAACACCGGTTCATCTCCGCGACGCCCCAACCCCAAAGACCCAAGTCCGCCTCGACGCCCTGATGTCGCACTTCCTTCCAGGTATATGTGTTATGTGTTGTGTCCCCGCGAGACGCTTCTAAACATCATCATCATCATCATCATCATCATCTTCGCCATGACGAGCCCCGAGGTTCCAACTCCCACCGAAACATTAACAACAAACTGGAGGTTCTTCTTTTGATAGACCCCCCTCTCCATGGCTCTGCTTCTCAGAACTCCTCCGCCAATGCCAGCTGCCCTGCCTCAAAACGAGGGATGATGAGCCTATTCTTATCCTACTAGTCCCCGGCTATGTTGCTTTGGTTTTCTTATTCCAGCTGGTTCCTCGTGTTCAAATTGTCTAGCTCACTTTCCCACCTCCTCCTCGGATCTCGTTAGCAACAGTCCTTTTCGAGTGCAAGACTGAATGAACAGTGTGTCACTCACTTTCATCAGAAGGAAAAAAAGATGGTGTAGCCCGCAGTTTGTCAGCAGTCGACTTTATCATTGGAAACGGATATTATTCCAGAGAGCTTGGTGGTTGATGTCGCCCTGACCAGTGAGAATGGACGAGCGAAGGCACACAGCCCACAAGTTTGTGGTGGGCCTCGCCGCCTCACTCACGTGCGACGGGGAGATTGATCTGATCGGACGCGCACTCATGAACTATTCTTCTCTTCTCGCATTGCAATTCCCTCGCACACCGAGGAGATGTTGGATAGGATGCGCATCGCGTGGGGCCCGACATTGTAAAAGCTGTTGTCAGCACCGTAGGAGTACTCGTACAAGAGGTGCCTGCACGAAGTGCCGCACCAGCGGCAATAGACGTGATGGTCGCAAGCCTTAGCACCCGTAGTGTCCGTCGCGCCCGTGCCGTAGGGGTCCATACCCAAGGAATCGTGGAGAGAGAATTCGGGCTTCATGTGCCAGTCGATGCTGTTGCAGAGGTGAGTGATGTTGTTGAGGCGCTCGACGGCGCAGATCGCTCCGGCGCCGTTCCAACACGCGTCCTGACAGAGCTCGAGGCACCATCCGTCCGCGCAGTGGAGATTGCACGACGACACATCGAACAAGCGACACTTCTCCTCGGTGAAGGTGTTGTCGTCGTCGAAGTCGCTGCACTTCAAGCTCGAAGTGTCGTCGTTAACATTCGCGGACGCCGCGACCTCCTCCACACCAATTGTCCGAGCGGCTTCCCGCCGGAGGATGGCCGCCGCCGCCAAGGCACCGCACACAGTCACGAGAACCACCAGCCGACGGCGCCACGGTCTCGCTTCGATCTCCTCGTAGGCAGGAGAAGAAGAGAGTCTCAACATCGTTGCTACGCGCGGGAGGCGTCACCCAATACCCGACTAGTGGTGAAAACGGCTCACCTCTGCGCCTGAACATTCCTGGAGTAATATAAGTAATGACGCGACACCAGAGAGCTGCCTGCTGACAAGTATGGCACAAAATAGATGTTTCATCTGATCATCGGTGTTGCGGCCTTAAGCGCGCCGCGACTCCACACCGGCGGTCGCGGATACGACCACATCACGGCAACGCTCGAAGAAGGCGACCTGATTCTGTACCGTGACGGGAGCTGGCTCGTCGACGAGGTACCGGTCGGCGACGACGAGCCGACGCTCCGGTTCGCTTCGGTCAACCTGGTCCAGCTCGTCTGGACGCACAATTGCGAGCACGGCTGGGTTTACGGGATGTCCGCAGATGTGGACGACCATTTTCGAGTGAGCGTCGACGAGTCAAACGAGGTCCAGGTGGGCCCCGAACAGGTCGTTGCTCGTCTGTTCACGTCCGACGACGAGCTCGACGACGAGAGTCGTAGACTCGTCGACGCGGCGAGGGCCGCACTCCTCGTAGAGTAGCCCCGTGTTTTACCTTGGTGCTTTTTTTTTGTACGAGATAATCGCAGCATAAGAGCAAAGACGTGCATCCCCAGTGTGCATAAGGAACGTGGCACAGTCCCTAAGGTTAATCGCAGCCCCCTAGACACAAATGGCGGGCCGAACTGTGGGGTGCCGTCGTCGGGCGAGCAACATCCTCGGCGGATACTCCGCCGGGATTGGGGGGCAAACGTGGCGCGCTAATTGAACAGAACAAGAACAGCAAGGCGGCGCGCAAAAAACAGAAAGAGAGGCTTCGCCCTCGATGAGGAGGCGGGGCCGGCGGCGGGCGAGGTGTATACGGTCGCGCGCTAATTTGGATGGTTTATTCTGGACCACATGGCGGCGGGAGGTCGACCCTGACTGTACCAGAGCGGTTGAAGCGTGCGGAGACGTTGAACTCTCGGATGAGAGTGGCGGCTAGATCAGCGATCGCGCGGCACTCGGCTGGCGTGAAGCCCGCGTCCCCGTGGCAGATGATGAGGGGGCTCATGACCGCGAAGAGGTCATCAGTGTACTGGGAGATTTCGTGTCGGAATTTTTTTGCGATGAAATCGTACTTGTAGGTGAAGGATGATTCAACGAGGGCGGCTTTTTTGAGGTCGCGAGCGCCGATAGCGAGCTGCAAGGTACGGTGATCGTAGAAGTAGTGGACGCGTCTACCGACGCATTTCCACTCGAGAAGGAGATGGGTGTTGTAGAGGGTGTACTCGGTGAATTCGGTCGTCGCAAGGACGTCGGCGTAGGATTTCTGGTGATGATCCTCGAGTTTGTCGAGGAGGCGCCGCACCATGTATGTCGACAATACCTGCGGGGTGATGGCGAGGTAGCCAGCGTCATCGAACGAGACGGCCGAGTCTGGGTCGGCGCCCAACAGTCTAAGCTCCCTCTCGTAGAGGCCTTCCCACGTTGTCGTGAGGCCGAGCGAGCCGATGCGCGTGCCATTTTTGACGCGGCCAAACATGGTTGGGCGCGACCTGCCGTCGGGCAGGAGGAGAGTTCGTGCCGAGACCTCGGTGACGGCAATGATGTCCGCGTCGAGGACCAACGTGTGCGGCGAGGTGATCCACCGCGAGATCCCGAGCTTGATGATTTGCTGGACCTTCCACCCCGGGACGTGCGCGTCTCGCGGAAAGCAGCCTCGCACCTTGTTGCACGCGATAACGTCGTCGCACGTGTGTCTAAGTTTCGCCTTTGGCAGCCAACTAAAGACCTGGTCGCAGCCCCCCGACGAAGTCAAAAGGTCGATCCGCCCCCCGTTGGCGTGGAGCTCGGCGAGGATCTCCCACTTGTCAAACTTGGGCAGCCCATCGTCGCCGAGAGATTGTGTGCGGTTCAGCAGCCAGTTCGGCATCCTGTGCCGCGTGACGAGCGCGCAGTCCGCCGCAGCGTTGACGAGCTCCTCGGTCATGCAGGGCGAGACGAGGTGGAAGACGTCGAGGTCGTCAACCACTAAATGTCGCCGGAGCGACTTGACACTCCCCCGCAGCTCGATCGCCTGCGCTGGGTGAAACGGTAGCACCACGCTCAGCGAATGCCCCCGTAGCGTTGGTTCTAGGTCGACTACGGCGCGGTGCGACGCGGAGATGTGCCAGATACTGGCGACGCACGTCAGCTTGAGCACCGTCGTCGTGAAAGCCATTCCACCAGGTATCTCTCGGCCAGGCGAAGGTAATTTAAATTTAATTCCCTAAAGGAGCATACAACGTTGCCCCAAATTGAAGTCGTCTAGAAGAGCGCTCCCTGAGCTCTAGGTGCTTCGACGTGGTTTTATTGCATATTGACGTGGCTTTTAGCATCGGGCACAAAAGACACTTCAATGTGTTCTTAATAATATGATATATTATTATGGTTAGGAATATCCTTAACATTGCGTGTTGCCTCAATTAATCTGGATTATCCTTTAGTTGAAAAACAAGTGCAGGCCAGTAAGTTCACCTAGTAACAATCTCTAACCCCAGTAAGTTCACCTGGTCCCAGTAAGTTCACGTGGTCAGTAAGTTCACCTAGTTCCAATCTCTAACCCCAGTAAGTTCGGCGTAAACCCACTCGTGCCCCTCACCCCACTTTCCTTTGAGCTCGTCGCTCTCACCCCCGCCAATCTAAGCTGCTTTGATTGGCCGAAAAGAACTCCGACGCCACGTCTCAGGGAAAAAAATGGCCGCGGTCATGCGCGCGTTGTCTGCATCGACAACATCTTTTCGACGGGGCGTGAGAATGGCGCGCTGAAAGAGCCGCCGCGGGTCGTGGAAACAGTCTGCGAGGTCGCCGTAGACGGCGTGGAGGATCACTGTCTGGCTCGCGCACCTACCTGATCCTTGCCCTGAATCGGGGGACAAACAGACAGACAGACAGACAGACAAACACTTGCCGATTAGTAGTAAGTGTGGCGGCAACTCCTGACCGCTAAGGCTTACCCTCCCTTTCTCGAGGCTTGATACCCGTTCAACGGGACGCATTTCCCTACCTTCCTAGTGACATCATACCTCTCTCTTGTGAGAAGCATTCTTGCAGTATTCTTGTAGCGGTCTTGCTATCCTATACCATCTCTCCGTCTTGTTGAGAGGCTTGGTGAGCGTGAGCAAGGTGTGTGGCGAGCATACCCGACCCTGAGTCCGTGTTTTCCTCGTTCAGTGAGGTCTAGGACGAGTCGGTGAGTACCCCCCTTGTCACCCGGGGGTCGGGAGTGTTTTTTTCAGTGCCGCCATACGTGGTGGAGGATACTCATTCCCGGCGACTTCCCTAATTCGATCTTCCATTGGCATGAGCAACTATTGCCGCCGATATGTGAAGAATTATTCGAAGATTGTGGAGCCGCTTGGGCGATTGTGTCTTGAAGGAGTTAAGTTTGAGTGGACGCCTGAGTGCCAAAAGGCATGGGACACGATCATCGAAGCTTTGGTGGACTCTCGCGGAGTTATCATCCTGACTACGATCTTCCTTTTCAGATCCGCTCGGATGCTTCCAAGGATGGTCTGGGCGCGTATCTTTTTCAGCTCGTGGAAGTTAAAGACGAAACCGGCAAGGTGACACGAGAGGAACGAGTAATTGAGTATTGGAGCCGAGCTGTGCCGAAAGAGATGCGGAACTATGAGCCTCGCCGGCTAGAGCTACTGGCAGTTATTCTTTCTCTTGAGCATTTCCGCTCTTATATCGAAGGTCACACGACGATCCTTGAAACGGATCATCGCAACTTGACGTTTTTACGAAAGGCGAAGCACTCGTCTGGGCAGTTGGCTCGATGGGCGATGCGGCTCGCCAACTTTGATCCTGAATTGCGTTACAAACCAGGGAAGTCGCCGGGAATGAGTATCCTGACTGTCTCTCTCGCAATCCTATAGATCATGTCATCTATACGGACGAGTTTGGTGAACCCTTGAACCACGCGTATCTGATGTGCCAAGAACTCCCTCGCTCTGTCGATGATGAAGGAGTACCTTTACCTGGGTGCCATGTCATTCTGTCGTTTGTTACGACTGAGTTGCCTGTGAAGAAAGAGGAAGACGACCTCGATGATCCGATGCAATTGGTCACGTCTCATGCTACAAAACAACGTCAGAAGCAACGTCTGCAGACCCAGCATAGTATTTTCCGTGATGCCGATGATTATCAAGAATACATCGACAAGATTCCGGATAATTTGACTTTGGAAGAGATAGCCAAAGAGCAGATCACTGATGCTACATGCGAGGACATTCGTTATCGCATGGCTCAGGGCCATTCTCTTCGTCGGTACGGAGCCAATTATCGCTATCAAGTGGTGAAAGGAGTTCTCTACCGTGCCGCACCTGACTTGCACCCGATGATAGTCGCACCCCGAACTTTACGGGCGCGCATCATCCGATTGTACCATGACACACCTCTCAATGGTGGTCAAATGGGTCGTCAAAGTACAGAGCAGTCGATGCTTGAACGTTTTTGGTGGCCCCGCATGTCCTATGAGGTGGGTGCTTACATTGCTGGTTGCATAGTGTGCAAGAAAGCTCGTACGCCTGAACCAAAGAGAGCAGGTCTGCTTCAGCAACCGGTGTATGATGGTGATTGCGCCGTCCATTGTATGGATTTGTTTGGACCTTTGCCCAGTGCTGGTCCCGAGACATATCTAATCATCTTTTTTGATCCATTTTCTCATTTCTTGATTCTTGACGTACTACACCATAAGACTGCTGAGTCAATCCTCGAGTCTTTTGTCGCGAATATATTACTCAAAGGTTATCTACATCAGAGGATTCGTACCGACAATGTGCAGAGAAATCTGCTGCCTCTTACCCTTATCCGTCCGTTGAGAACGTGATCTCTTCCTTACCCTTCTTCTTCCTTTCTACACAATCAAATAGTCCTCTGATTTGTGTTTAAAAGCTCATCATCATGGTCTAGCGCGTCCCGAGGTATGTAGCACTATACACTTTACCTTCTTTCGTGTAGTTCTAGATGCCGCCTCTCGTGTTCTGAGGATATAGGGAACATACCTTTTCATTCCCCGAATTAAATACTTCCAGACGTTCATGATGAGACGGGGTGGTTTCCCAGATGACTTACCACTGCTTGCTAAATGCTCTGCAGGTTATGGGTCCAGGCGGGTTCCTGAGAAATCATGTGTCAACATGCACGTAAACTATGGGTATTGGGCTGTTACCGCGCCGGCCCAGCCTCGCCACGTAAACACGCTTGTCAATACAACGCCATTACCATTGGGCTGTATATAACATTTTTTGCACGCGTGATCGTGTAACCTTGTGTGCACCTGTTCATAGTATCGTATTGTCATGTCAATGTTGATGTGTGTGTAATTGGCTAACCTGTACTCTTGCACACATGTTATGGAATATTTTGGGTACGTCCACTCGTACATTCCATGGCAATGCACTTAACAAGCTCCTTGAGAGCACCAAAACTAACCAGCTGCCTGAGTTACTACGCTTAGCGACACTACTCTGGACTCACAGCTTGCACAGTCGTCAAATAGACACCTTTCCATCGAAAACGATGAGTGTACATAGACGCCGATAGACAGACCCCCTTAGAATGTCTAGACAGTGTCAACTGCGTGACTGAACCCACAGGTTCCCCGTCAACCGCTATGGCAGAACACGCAGCACGAGCCGCACCCAAGGCGATCACAGGTGCGGATATATTGAAGCTCGAAACTCCTGTAGTTGAGTTTCTTAACGATGGAAATCGATTTCGACTTCAGACTCGCAAGGTATCCTTGCAAATCAAGCACATTAAGCAATTGTTACGGTCCTGTCATGCCGATGCCTTCCTCGAGTACGACTCGTACGAAGCATATACTCGGTCATGCAAGGACTACGAGATCCTCCGGAATCAAATTCTCGATCGTGTTTTCCTGGAATGGAAGACCGATAGGGCTGCTGATCTCCGTTTAGCTGTTGACGAATTGCCCCCTGAGTATCAGGAATGGCATTTCACCAACGAAGCTTTTCCCAACTTACTTGATGCAGAAGTAGCTCAGCTAGCTACTGTCTGTTACGACTATGAAGTCAAGGCATTACGTCCTGAAATCAATGCCCGTTTCTTAGAAGAGGAACGAATCTTAAATCGCGCGCACCCGAAGGCATTCGCTTTCGACACCCGTGTTCGTGCCCCTGTTACTATGTTTTCGTTAACTGCTGCTGACTGGCACACTTATCAGAACACGTATGCTACATTCTTGCATACTTACTTCAATCTTGAAAGTGTTGGAAAACCAGCACTTGCGGCCTGGCCCGCCATCAATGAGGTATATAGCAAAAGTTATTTACCCAACAAGGCTCGAGCCATTATGCTCATCGCCTTTAGTCACTACGAGTCTGTTACGACTACTGATGTGTCCTACTTGAAACAGCAGTTTAACTCTGTTGTTTATAATCCTAACTGGTATGTCCATGTATTTATCGAAGCTGTCCTAGCATTTAGGCAAATCTCTTACCAACTTAACCAGGAAGAGACTGACCTTCAGTTCGACTTTGGTACTCTCTGTAGAAAAATTTATGAAGAGATACATCGGCATTATGCCGATAATACCAGCAACAATCGTTACGATCGTGGTTGGGTAGATTGGTGTTATATTTATGAAAACCGATCTTCATCTCGGCCTGTGCCAGAAGCTGAACGATTGTGTCACCCTACCAACCCTAGCTATATTTTAGAATACGCATTAGACTTATATAATGTAGTATCAAATGGGTCGAACAAAAGACGCTTAGAACGCCCTGTTTCTTGGCAACCCTATGTCGAAGGATTATCCTCTCAACCAAAGCCAAAGTTACTACTTACAAACACGCTGGATTTAGCAGACAAAAGTCTGACTCAAACTGCTAACACACTCGCCTTCATTACTGCGTCTCAACCAGCCTTTCTCTCGCAGCGATTTGTCATATTATCGTTCTGGTGATTCTTATGTCACCAAGAAAACTACAGGACAGTCCCATGATCGCCCAATTTACCCCCGCACTTTTGACAGGTCCTCTCGATCTAACATGAAATTATTAGATCGAACAAATCACACGTTAAACACACTGCGAGAGCAGTGTAGCGAACGTACGAAGCATGTGACAGATAATGATACCATGGTTCAGCTACAACTGAATATCAACAAGTTAATTGAGACTCTATTGAAATCAGCTGACATTCTGTCAACGACATCTACTGAGGACAACAGTAACTTACTTCGTCTAAACGAACAACTCATGTTCGCAGAAGACATCATTTGTGATGTAGACGTTCATCTATCCTCGACCGAAAAGTCGTTAAACTACGTGGAGCCACAACATCATACTGTTGCTACTGCTCCCACCCCAAAGGCAACTCCTCCTACTACAGACACCAAGAATGCCCCCAACACACAGGGAACCCTCCAATACTGTGCCTAACTTCTCTACTGCTTCCGCCATCTCGGCTTTACCACCAGCGTTACTGTCCTCGCTATCTTCACAGGTCCAATCTGCCCTCAACCAACCACCACTAGCCGAAACCAAAAGGGATGCCGATCAGACTTCGCTTTATGTCTTCAGCCAGTGCACGACCGACATCTCGCTATCCTGAGCATGCTCGAGTGGAACCAGACGAACCTGACCACTGTGTTCAATGATCGATCTGAGCCAAAGCTCAGCGCTGTCACGAGCCGCATAGACAAAGACGTACGTATTCCCATACACTACATAGCAGCGAATTTACCTGCTCTCCCTTGTCTCACCTACAACATCGCTCGCGACAAAAAACTCGAACTTCGCTCCCTCGCATTTCCGCTCAAGCGATACCACGAAAACAGGGATCTACTGGCATATTACAATTATCTACTCACAAGAGTTTTACCAGATCGCCCGTGGATTCGTCCTTTGGTTCTCAATCTTCGGAAACAGAACAAGTTTGTCCAGCAAAACACACCGCCATTAACCTGAATGCTATCGCGCCCAGTGTTTCTCTCACAAGAGCCCAATCTTCGCAAACCCTCTGTCATGTTACTTTGTTCTGGTTTGTCAACTCCAGCGTTCCTGTCTCAAGCCACTAATGACTTAGGCTTAAATATCAATGTAAAAGTTGTTGTTGAGTCTGATGATACGCTTGTTCGTATGTTACGCCACGGTTTCCCTACAGTATTATTATTTGAATCTCTCCCCGCCTTTATTAACCATCTTCACCTAATTTCACCAGAGGAAAGGCGCAAATTCTATTGTGATATAATTGAGATTACTCCTCCCTGCACGAACAGGAATCTACTAAAGCAGCATAAGACCGAAGACTTACACAGCCTGCTGGACGATTCTCTTTTCGACAGCATGCTGTCTGTCATCAAGCTACTCCAGCCCTTGGTACTACTGGCTGAGATGACGCCTCCGCACAAGTACTGTCATCAAGACCACATAACTGTGGCCAATCTCATCCATACTACACTCGATTACTGTGTCGATGTTGTTGATAGGTTCCCGACCTACCTCTGTGGCGACTACCAATCTAGAGAAAGATGGATATGCATCGCACGCAGGTTCTGTTCAGCTTACTATGGCTGACCTTGAATCACTCAATATGTTACTGCTTCGCCTTCACTCACAACAGGCTCACGAGCAACGTACTCACTCTGTTCAATCCGAGTGTACTTATCATCAGCTGTGCTTTAAACGCTCCTCCATGGAGCCGCTACCTCATGCAACCTATTCTATACACGTCAAGGTTTTTACAATCCTCTATAACTTGTTTGCCAGATTACACACTAACTCACCCACTCCTGTGTCCTATTACATAACCGTTTTCGAAACTGACCAACCGTCACACAGGTTACTACTTACAACCTCATCAACATCACACAACTCCCACTTCTTAACTGGTGGCCACCACTCTGACGGCAACCTCACCATAGAGAACGCCACCACCAAATATCATGCTTCCATTGACGCGTTTGGAAGCACGTATACGTTCACTGCTTCCGACACCCCCCCCCCGACCGGGACAGGTCCATATATTTGGAGCCGTTTATGGGTGTGGATAGTTCAAGCCCTTCCTCAAGTTGGCTCCGCTGCCACCCATGGCACCACCATACAAAAGCTCTTGTCCAGATGCTCTCTTGTGATGCCTGGCTGCCTTACCTACAAGGCCACCGACAACTCTTTCGACTACAAGGACTCTCATTTTGCTCTGGAAGATCACCACTTATCTCATAGTCGCTATATAGGGTACCTTCGTGGAAGTGACCGCAAACTCGGCTCTAAAATCCACTCAATGCCTGCTCCATTGCCAACCGTCCGAGGGTATGCCAATATTATTTTACTTGACCCTCGCAACGGAAAATTACGCTACCCCTCTCGACCGGAGTTGATTTGTGCTAACAACCACACCAAACAACAGGAATCCTTCCGATTGTCTCTACGTTATGATCTTTGCTGTGATATGCTCAGCAATGCTCTGCCTGCCGGTACGTACAGCACTCTGTACAAGCACCTTTCGCTCCTCGTTGCCGATATTAAATCCCTTATGTTGGACCCTACCTTTCAACATACTGCTGCAGTGACTAAGAAATCCTATGTTTCCAATTTCATGACCATTAATCAAGCTTCCACCACGTGCAGCACAGATACCTTGTCTTTAGCACAAGCTTTTATGATGTCTATTTCCAGCAACTGCTTGACCGAAATGTCGTTAAACTATATATCTTCGTCCTACGAAGATACTCTCGTTACTCGTGATGATGAGGATGCACCTCCAAGTGACCCTGCTGCGCACCAGGATGACGATACACCGCCTTCCCCTGCCTTAGACACCGAACTCAAGTTCGATTTTCGGCGCAAACGGCACATTCCCGCTCATCCTATTCCTCGCAAGTCCTTCGCACACGGATCTACCGAATATCTCAACGCCAAAGAACGTGCCAGTCGCTTCCACCGGGTGCACCACTGCCCCGACAACGTCGCTGCCAAGGCCCCCAACGTACTGGCTCGCCCTGGATTCTCTGCCTCTGACATACCGTATCGCGACTTATGCACCGACTGCATCGCACACAACAATCGCCACCCGCACAAGCACTTCAATGCGACCAAGCCCTCTTTTGAGCAAACTCACAAAGCCGGCGAAGTCTGGGCGTGCGACGGCGGCTATGTGACCATCCCATCCGAATGGGGAGGCTTCACACATATCATCGTCTTCAAGGAACTCATTTCGAAATTCCTCTTGGTGTACTTTACACGCACCACCAACGCCACGGAGTTCACTCAAGCTCTGGATTTTGTGTATGACTTTTGTCGTACACAACTCAACGTGCACATGCGCACCCTCTACTCCGATGCCTTCAAGCCCTACTTTAGCCAGCACATTACCTCCCCGTACCGCGTCGATAAGGGCATTCAGCTCATCGCTTTCCCGCCGTACATGCACCACTTTAACTTTGAAGTTGAGTCCGCCATCGGTTTCATCGCCTCCGCCTCCTCAACTCGCCTTCGTTCTCTCCTTAATGCTCACTATCGTGGCTCCAAGATCGTGGAACCAGCCATCATGTTTCCTGGGCGGTGATACACACCGTCCAAAGCTACAACCTTCTCCCGAACGCCACGCTCGAGCGCATTCACCATGCTATCCTGAGTCCGCAACAGCTACTCTACAACCAACTCAACACTCCCCAACATGACATGCTCAAGATCTTCGGCGCTGAATGCTACCTTCTATTGGAGCCCCACGAACACCACAAGTGGGAACCGTGCCGCCGCAAATACTTATAGTGGGAACCGTGCCGCCGCAAATACTTATATCTCTGTTGCGCCAACGCGCAAAACCCGCTCGTCTCCCCACGCGTCGACCATATCGCTGACGTCGTCCTCAACCCTGAAAACGGACAAATTCGTGTTTCGTCCAAGCTGCAATTCCTCTACATGCTCCAGCATCCTACTCCTGATCCTGAACTTGCTCCTCCGCCTCACGCTCCTCCCGCGCCTTTCTCGCTCACACCCCACGCCGCTATCCAAGACCATGTCATTCAGAGGGGGGCACGGACTCCTCATCCTCAGAGGGGGCACTCTCCACCTCCTTCAGCTCCTTCTTCGTCCCCTGCTCCTGCCTCTTCTCCCTCTTCTGACGCTCTCGCCGACGATTCTGGCTCTATGTCACCGCCGCCCTTGCTTCCTTCTTACAAAGACCTTTTTGCACAAGATGACCTCATTCTTGTCCCAGGTTCCAAACAACCTAACACCCGCAAGGCAACTTCCATGACAAATATCCAAGCCCGGCTGCAAGCGTCTACTATTGGTGCTTACAAAGCCGCTGGTGGCAAACTCGCCGATTTCCGCTGGGTTCTTCGCCACCACTTTCTTACGTTCAAGTCTCCCGCCCTCTCCGCCCTTCATATCAATGGTGGTATCCTCTGGTCTGCTCTCTGCTCAGAGGGGAACATGCGTTGTTAGCTCGTCTTCTTCTCCCGTTGCGCACTGACTTACTTGCCCGCTACCCGCACGTCGATGGTTACTTCGCCCACGCCAAGTGCGCATCCAGCATCCCAGCTGCAACCTTTCTAACTGCTGATGGTTCACCTACGTGCCCCATTCCTCAGCCCCTTTTATCTGCGTTCACTGAGCACGCTGCTGCCTTTGGCACTTCTTCCTTACAATATGCACTTACGTACCTGGCGCCGACCAGCTTTATTGATCACAACTCCTCCGAGTTTGGCGCTAATTCTGCATCTCTGGCTGACTTGGAGGAATACCTTCTGGTCTCTACAGAGTATATCACCCAGGTCTTACATACCGACCCTACTATCCATATTCAACTGGAATCTGCTTCTCCTACTCCTACTGACGCTGTTTCCGCTTATTCCGAAGTTGCGCACACTGCCTCGACCGCAACGTCGTTAAACTATCATTCACCAGCCACTGTTGGTCCTGACGAATATAAGGTCCAAGAAGCGGACGTTTCCATTGACGAATATAAACTCAAGTGCCTCCACGGTATGTCGCCTGAAAACAGGCACGCCTACCTCAAGGCCATCGCCAAGGAACTCCACGACATTATCCGCTTTGGCTGCTTCAAACTTTCCTTACCCGACGGTGTCTCTCGTCCTATTGACAGCAGGATGGTGCTGAAGATTAAAACAGACTCTGCAGGCAAATACGTTAAGCACAAGGCTCGCCTCGTGCTACGTGGCTTCCTAGCATCTCTTGGCGCCGATTTCTTTGGCACCTTCAGCCCCATGGCCACAATGACCGCAATCCGGGTACTACTGGCTATTGCAGCATACAAGCAATTGCCTGTCTACCATGCAGACGTCCCGAACGCCTTCGTTCAGTCTGACATTGATGCCAACGTCTATGTTCAGTTACCAGACGGCATCAAGCTTATCGACCCCGATGACGCTAAGTACAAGGGCCGACGCCTACCGAAACTGCTGAAGTCACTTTATGGACTTCGGCAATCACCATCTCTTTGGAACAAAGAGATAGACGGCTCCTTCCGCTACAAGCGCCTGCATCCGGACTCTTGCCTATATGCTCGAGTATCCGCACATGCCAAGTTCGTCGTATGTAGTCTGTCTGTAGACGACATTGTTATTGTATCCAATGACGACCCTCTTCGTACTGAGTTACAGGATGCCCTTCACAAACGGTATGCTGTAGAGCACTTTGAACCTGTCCATACCCTTCTAGGTATGCGTGTGTGTCGTACATCTGATGGATCCATTTCTCTGGATGTGCAAGCCAAGCTGGATGAACTCTTCGCTGATCACCCTGTCTTGCAGCAACTGACCCCGCTCAAATATCCTATGTCATCGTCCTTCAAGTATAAAGATGACACTCCCAGCTCTGAAACAGAGTTGTACATCAATTCGCACTTTGCCACCCTCCTTGGCAAGCTGGTGTTCATGCAAGTGGCCTGCAGACCTGACTTCTCGCAGGCCTTGGGCAGATGTTCGCGTGGTATGCATGCACCTACGTATGTTCACGTCCAAATGCTAGAGCATTTGCTTCGCTACCTCAAGAAGCCGGAAAACCGCTCACTTCGCCTCCTGGCAATAATGTAACTGAACGAAGTACAACA
>JAQMWT010000287.1:0-21729 GCA_029834535.1 Chrysophaeum taylorii
ATGAATATGGTTGAACTGCCTCCGGGGATTCCTCCGACGCTGATCGTAAAGCGTGCCGCTATCTCAAAAGTTTTGATGTTGATAAGTTGGCTGCTTTAAACTCGCGTTGCCAATGGTCAACTCAAAGCGCGATGATACACGCGCCTCCTACGTTTTTAAAAACCAAATGCGCTGGTCAGTACATTAAGCATAAAGCACGCGGTCCTACAAAAGCGCGTGCCTGCTGGGCACCGTTTTCAACACATTTCAGCCCTATGGCTCAGCTTGGCATCCGTGTGTTCAGGCGCTGCTGCTCCATCTGCGACAGTCTACCGTCGATGTACCTAACGGCGTTCAAGCTCTAGACATATGTGCATGTTAAGCTCCTAGGAACACATCGCCGATCCTGAAGATACAAATATCAAGGCCGTCGATGCTTACAAAAGCTGCAAAATGTAACTATGGATGACAAGCCACGCCCTTTGGAATCGAACCATAAATAGCTGATTCTTTAGGCATACAGCATCGAACAGATACGTCATCTACGCTAAAGTCAAGCTGACGCTACGTTTTAATTACACGCTCCAGTGGATGATGTTGATCGCTGCACTTCGGAAACTCTACGTCATAAATTCAACAAGCCACGAGAAAAAGGGGCCGTCGACACGGCGAAGAGTTGTGCTCATGAGCGCGCGCATCACGCTGCGAACGGTTCCATATCACTGGACTGTCAAACTAAACTGATGCGCGTTTGAAGAGTACCCATTTTGATGCAGTTACGTCCTTCGACACCGTTGTCACCATCAGCCACTAAAACTGGAGGCATATTGATATGGACAAGTTTATTCTTTTCGACCACGGCAAGCTCACTTACAGTTGACCTGTCATGATCATCATCCAAAACTGGCAGTCGTTCCCGGGGAAAGCACAATCCAGCGTTCCTGTGTGTTCAAGTACTAACAGGGACATACGCTATTGCAAACCCGAAAATCGCAATCTTGACTATGGTACTATCCGGCTCTTCCGCTTTAATGGACCATCTGAACTTCTCATCAATCGTACTGATATAGCAACAGCGTTGGATTACACTAAAGAACAAGTCAATTCAGGTAACTTTGATCCATTTGGTAGCGTTCTTTGATGCCGATAACACCACTCTCTTATGAACAAGACCTGGGGTCTACAACCGGCCACGCCATGGCGTTCAGGTTCTCTCATTGCTTGGAAGTTTAAACTACAGCGCATATCAACTACTTTCTACATGAAAGGTGAACTGATCGCCCTTAATATGCTGGTGCCGATGGTGGCGGTGTGAGGTTACGCAAATTTGTCAACGGAAATGGCATTCGCTATAAACCCACCATCTTCGTCAACCTGCAGAAAAGTTGTTATTAGATTATGATGCTCATGACAACCTTGTCCATCGGACATCGTTCATGCATAACAGTGCTATACTTGGGGATTCTGCTTCTGCCACTATTCATCATAAATAACCCGACAGCGCGACTAAGGCCAGCGTAAGCACACGCGGTTTCGTATTCGCGATTACGGCAGCCCAGTTACAACGCCGTGCGTCGTCATGTTTCGGTACTCAAAACACCGCGACGGTTCGGCCGAGAGCTCCGCTCTTCAGCAGATTCCGCGCGTTACTTGGCTTACAACAACCCATGGCTCAGCAAGATGGTTGACCCTTACGCCCTATATAAAAATGATGACGTTAAACTAACCTCATATACAACGGAACAATCGCTAAAATGCGAAATGAAATAAAATACGCAATGCGGGATCTCGCATGCGCCGAACCACAGAACAAGGATGCTGCGAGCCGATGTTATTCTGTACTGAACCGTGGCCGCGGTGGCGTGTCATCATTATCCTTCCTTTCAATGCCTTAATCCAGGCGTTGCTCCATCCGTTCCTCTCGGAAGCATCAAACATGTCTTTCGGTTGCTCAAGGAAATCAGTCCACGCCCGTGACTCCTATGTCAACTGTCCAACAACAGACTAAATCGCATGCAGCAAAGTCCTAGTACTTTCTGCTCAAGCACTGTAAATTCGATGCCATGGCGATGATGTCAGGGAATGTTCTTTCACTTGGCACCCAGCCACCGAATTTCTTGCTACCACCACCTAAAGATCCTCAATGTTGGCATCAGTCCATTCAACAGCTGCTTACGGAAGCACAACAAACAAATTGTGTGGACAATCTCCAATTCTTGAGTTCATTGCTATGTTTAAAGGCAACGCGCATCCGGAACGCCCCTAACATACCGCCCAACGAAGATATTCGCTTTCATCGATACCCACCCATTAAAGGGGTTGTCAAAGTACACGTGGCGTGTACCAGGTGCTATAATAAAAAAAATGCGCCGGGTACACCCCTTGTACTCGCTATATGCACTGAAGATGAGCTTAAAACGGACAAAATTATTAAAATCATCGAGGAACATCTCGCGTCAGACCAACACGCTTCGCATTGTTTTGACGTACCGCGTCCTTTCTTTCTGTTGATTTGTGTCATGTGTAATTTGTCACTGCATGGGACTGCGTTAATTCGCAATAATCGACAATCTTTTCATCTTTCATGTTATAATGACCCAGCTGCACACATGAGCATCATTCTCCGCCTTGGAAAGTCTATTAACAAGTTGTTCAAAAGGCGCTCATGAAATATGGCGAGTCATCACGTTGATGCTTCTAAAATTCTCATCAACCCTGACGACAATGCTCCTCTCTTGTTACAGCTGCCTTATATCTCGAATGTAAATCTCGAGATTCTTGTAGCGGCTTGGTCATTATTACAGTCTGTTGAAGATAAAATATGTGTGGTGACTAATACGGATGAGCTACTTAATGTGCTCATTGAAAGCTTCGTTAAGGATGTCTCTCACCAACTTAATGTGACTTCTTCCGAGACGGTACCGCCAATGCTCAATTACTTTCGTCAACTTTCACCGGAGCATCAATCTTCATTTAAAAACGTGCTAGTCCAGGTTGGCTATCCCTCTGCTATAATTGACGCCTTTCAGATAATACGTTATATGAAGGTGTTTTACAGCACCAGTCGAAACTCCATCCGCTGAGTCCACGCCAGACATATCTAATGACAATAGGTTGAATCTTACGTCAGTTAAAAGAAGAGATTCAATCCTTATCCTCACGTCACTAACAGTGAGCAGCAATGATGGCACGAGATTAACAGCTATCGGTTGCGCTAAAGAACTTAACCCAGGTACAAGAAGCGACGACACGCAAAACGCTCAAGTAACCGAGAATATTAGGCACGTCGCGCTCTTGGATAACATACTATCAAGCTCCAGATGCATCAAGATAATTAATACCCTTAGCTGTCTTTGTCCACATAATCTCACCATCGCTCATTTCGTCTATTGGACAGTTTCCTCCAAACACATATGATGAGGCACAGCAAACTCTAATCGACGATGCAGCTCATAACTTACATGCCGCTATGTCGGATGCACAGGATCAAGTTATCCCAGCATTCGACCTGCATACTTTAACACCGGATGCAGCTATGTCCTTCCTCTCGTCTGTTATGGCACCCCTGGTCACCTTGAGTGATGCTATTACTACAAACAATACTGCTAACGACCAATCCTCCGAAGATCATAATTCTTCCTCTCCAGAGTTAAAGGAACTGGAAGATAATAGCGAGGATGAGTTGGACCACACATCTGATGTTGTGGATACCGCTTCTTTACGCAATATCACAACGCGCCCGACCCCATAAATTAATCTGTCATGTTATCTTCCCATGTCTTTTGTTGTTTGTTCAACTGTTCGCTGCTCTCATGTACAGTACACAAGTTCCACCCTCAAGAACGTCTGAAATATACCATTCTTCACACGTTGAGGGGGTCCAGAGAGCTACACTATTATGTGTACGACACTGGAACATCTCACTCCTTTCACACCTATCTCCACAAGAGGGTTTTCTCTCCGTAATACGGCTTTCTCTCTTTCCTTCCTCACCCCCCCCGCCATTATTATCTCAGATTATGAAGAATTAGATCTGCAGTTCACTTCCAACAAGGAGTAGACCTCCAGGTGCGTACCGTCAGGTATGAGGTTGTCTGTTTAACTAATGGAGGCTTCATTCCTCATTGTCAGTGTGAACGCTTCTATGGGACCTAATGTCCTTATGGAGTTAGGGCCTAAATCCCTACCTTGTGTAGTAGCATGTGACAAGCGGAATGGTCTGTACACGCCAAAGACTGCGCGCAGTCTCTACCATGTACCCGGCGAGGGTCAAATCTCTCCAATCTTGCCTTTCTTCTTCAGATATGGCATGAAGACGGTTGAGGAACGAAGGAAGGGATTGGAAAGTGATAACGCCGGGGAATTGTTTGCGCAACATGCGCACAAGATTCTCATCGGACTCAACAACAACTTTGACATCGATGTTCAAGACCAGGTCATTGGTTGCTTGTGACAGAAACGCACGAGTGGACAACCCAGAACATAATAGCATGACTGTTGGTTTGCGAGAATTATTACGTGTGCTCGATAGGAATGCTGGTCGGGTTCGCAGTCAGGCGAGAGGCGAGGTATTTTTCTTAACGTACTCGTTTTGTTTCCGAAGATTGAGAAGTAGGGTACGGAGCCAAGGGCGTGCTGAGAGCTTCGTAACCAGAGAATTGCAATAGTGGAGTTGTGGCGGCAACTCCTGACCGCTAAGGCCCCCCCCCCTCTCTCGAGGCTTGATGCCCGTTCAACGGGACACCTTTCCCGATCTTCTTAGTGACATCATACCTCTCTCTTGTGAGAAGCATTCTTGCTGTATTCTTGTAGTTTCCTTGCTATCATATACCATCTCTCCATCTTGTTGAGAGGCTTGGTGAGCGTGAGCAAGGTGTGTGGCGAGCATACCCGACCCCGAGTCCGTGTTTTCCTCGTTAAGTGAGGTCTAGGACGAGTCGGTGAGTACCCCCTTTGTCACCCGGGGGTCGGGAGTGCTTTTTCAGTGCCGCCATAGGAGTAAATCACGATTTTCATTGTATCTCTTCTGCGGGAATGCTAGCGAGCGTATTCAAGGTTCCTGTAACGTGCCAGGGCGCAAGGTAGACACGGTAATGCTGGTAGGTCGTGATCAACGAAGTGAATAGGCACATTCACGTCTTTGTCGATCAGACTAGTTAAGTGTGGCTTGCTTGGTTGTTCACTGTCGTTAAGGGTGACAGTCAACTGAGCCTTGTTCCATTCAGGTGCACTAATAATAAGTAAGTGACGACCTTGCACTGGCCTGAGAAACAAAGCGCATTCCAGCTTCACATATCCGATACCAGGGTGGTTTGGTAGTGGAGACACAATGTTTTTCGTTAACATGATGTGCGAAACCTGTTGTTGTCCTGTTGCAGTTTGGACAAACGGGGCACATTTTGGATCTATTGGGACAATGTGGTTCGGTAAGGCAAAATCAAACGTGGTCATAAGCGAGATGGAAGCACAGCTGTCCAGATATAGAAATTGGAAATGAAGGGGGAGATTATGATCTCTCCGATATTTGGTAAGGAGCGCATTCTCGTGAGGCACACTGGTAGAGCTGGTAGAGTGAATGCTTGGAGCAAACAAATTAGGTTGGCCAAGAAGCTTGGAAGTGATGATCAATTGGGGAAAATTAATAGTAGCGACGGGTGCAGTTGGTTTACCGTTGTCAGCTCCTAAACCATTATCGACGTCGAATGGCGAAAGGTTATCTTGCTTGGTGGGCGATGGAGTAGCAGGCTGAGGTGTTGCTTGAGCAGAACTCTCGAGACACAAGGCTGCAGTAACATGAGAAGAGAGCTCATTCAGCCGCTCCGGTGATTATTGTGCAATAGCATCCGCAATTAGATTGACTGATTGACAGTAGGAGGAATAGCGGGTGAAGGGCTGTTGCCATTTGCGTTCGGCGGAGTAGAGGGATAGGGTGCAGACACAGATGATTGGTCTGCCCCATAGTTTAACGACGTTGCGGTCCAAAGCAGATGTATATCGACGTTTCGCACGATATCTTCAGCACAGGAAAGTTGATCATTAAGACGGAGAAAGTCGGGGTTATCATCTGAAGTTGTAGTAGCAATGATATCGGCCGATTGTAGTAAGGTCTCAAACAGCCTGTTGATCTTATCTTGCTATTGAGACGCAGTCGCACTTTGGGCCGTATGCTTGGATAGTTCGCGAAATTGATCTTTAGGTGCGTGCATCGTGTGCTTTATGCTATCCAACAAGTTCATATCAGATCGGGCGGGTCGGTCAAACGTGCGCGCATAAACAGGTCGGTCGTTAGATTGTCCAGGGCTGCGAGCTCTGGTGACATAGGAGTCTCCAGGGTGGTAGTAGCTAAGATCATTAGGTGAAAACGGCTGGCTAGCGTCCTTTGAGTTACGGAGGCGTCGTTTGGATTGCTGTCCATTTGCTGGAGTGGTAAGCGACGCGAAAACATGAGCTGTGTGTTCCAGCTCAGAGTCCGTGTTGTCCAGCAGCTGAGTCAAAAGTAAGTTGGGTTTCTGGTGAGTGGACAATCTTCCAATACGAGGAATCCAAGAGACTGGGGGTTCGAGACGCCTTTTATCGCTTGCGTTGTTGGAAACGGAGTTATAGAGATCCAAAGCAAACTCAAGAATAGCTGATGAATCGGACGGATGACATAATCTGTCGGCTTCAGGTCGTGCTCTGGCAGAAGATCTTGTCTCATAAATAATGCACCAGTCGACCCACCCTCTGTCATAGCGGCTATTGCTGGTATTATCAGCAAAATGAGAGGATAGTTCATTTAGCTGCACCTGAGAAAGCTGGGCAAGAGCAGTTTCAGCAAAGTTTACCGATTCGGTGGAAATGGCATGAGCAAGGCCGGCCATTGGAATCAGTAGGCAGAATGGCGCTGAGTCCAAACTCAGTAAAACGTTCTTGCCCATAGTTTAACGACATTTCGGTCGGAAGCAGATGTGGGAGAGAGTCCCGCATGAGGTCAAGTTCAGATCCGTGGGTGTCCAACAGTTGAGTTGAAACAGGAGATGCTTGAAAGAGTGCACACATTTAATGAAAAACATGTACATATCAACTATACACAGCAGCGTTAAATTGCTGTTACAAATACGAGACATCGTTAGGGGACACTGCTTTATAAAAGGTGTGGTAGTGGCAGGCTAGGCCTCGAGAGCAAGTTTGAAGTTCGCGAGGATGGGTGAGATTACGGTTGCGTTCACCATCCTCAAGGCGGTCGTTAATTTCGGGCCGAATAGCCCGGACCTCGTTAACGTAGCAAACAGCAGCCAACTGTGCTACTTCATGGTCTGGTATGTGCGGGAACGCCTCAGCTGTGAAGTGTCAGACCTGGTATGTAAAGGCAAATCTTCGACAGAACCAAGACTAACACCGCCACTCTGGCGTTGGAAGTGGATGCTCTCGCTGAGAAAATCAACAACGGGAACCTTAGGTAAGAGAATGTCAGCACGCAGACTACTTTGGTTGCGACCTTTACTGCTCGCTCTGCAAGAGAACTGTGACTGAACCCGTGGGTTGTCAAGGAGCAGAATTGACACCTTCTAGACATTCTAAAGGGGTCTGTCTAGCGGTGTCTATGTACACTCATCAGGTAGACAATGGAAAGCGCCTATATGGCAACTGTACAATCTGTGGTTCCTGCCAGTGTGAAAGGGCATGCACTGACAGGCAGTTGTTAGGGTGGTGCTCAGAGAGCGGGTAGTTTTGTACTATCGTGGAGTGTCCAAGTGGACATACCCAAAATATTCCAAGCGCGCGTGCAATCAGTACAGGTTAGCCAGACTACACACACACCAACACTTTTACGACAATACGATGACTATAAACAAGCACACAGGGGGTGCGCAGTCTTAACGTGTGCGGTGTAGCTATGTATAGCACGTGTTAAAGCGTATACAAACAATTGTGTTGCATGGCGAGGCTAGACCGGCGCGGTAACGGTCCAAAACCCAATATGGCACGTGCATGCGACACATGATCCCTCAGGACCCCGCTGGGCCCAAAACCTGCAGATAATTCCGCTAAGCAGTGGTTAAGTCGCTGAGAGACCATCCCGCCTCACCGTGCGAGTCTGGCAGGGTAGATTTCAGGGAACAAAGGTTGCCCCCCCCCCCCAGCCTCGGCACACGACAGACGATACATAGAAACACACCAGGCTAACATGTGATCCTACATACCTACGGGGCGCGCTAGTTCATGACGAGCTTGGACGCAAATCAGGGACTATGGATTTGGTGGAAAAGGAAGAAGAAGGGTAAGGAAGAGATCGCGTTCTCGACGGACGGAATAAGGGTAGGAGTTAGTAGATTTCTCTGCAAGAGGGGGTAAGGACGGAGGGGAAGCCGTACTGAACGGAGAGAAAACCCTCCAAAGAATAGAGGTTAGGATTGGTCCAGAGGACAAGGAGTGAAGTATTCGAGTTCCAGAGAGTCATGCACGAATTTGGGCATAACTCTGAGGATCCCAATCAGATCACGGATTAGCGCGCCTCGTGGCACATAGACACAGAGCATAACTTTAGGTCCTCATCTACGTGTCGACTGCCGGTGTCGCCTGCGGGTGTTGAGGCTAGGATATACAATAGGACTCGCCGAAGGTTCAAACTGCCAGACGCACTCGGTGAGGCGCGGTGGTTCTTTACTTCCTTGTACCACTCGTACTTTCAAGAGCTAACTGGGATTTACGACAAGATTACTCTGGCTGGACATCACTAAAGACTATCGGATTTCCTGAAGACTCCGCTGACAGGGACATCAAGGCACGCTGCCCTCGCCGAAGGAGAGACAACCGAAGATACAAGAACAGTTTGCCCGTGTGCTACACTTCAGTACCAAAACGCGAAGTCACAGCGGGCTCGGCAAATTAACTGAACCACATTGCTGGAACAACGAAAAAACAGTACTTCGCCTGTTTGCTGGGATGACCAGTAACGCAAGGAAGTGTTTTCAATTGCCTGCCCAACCGCGAGAGCTCAACACTGGTCGTTATGAAATATCAGTAAAACATAATGGATCCACAAACTTCGAGGTTTCAGCTCTTTGGGGACATTTATAAGCTTCAACTAGTGCTCAAGTTGACTATATGACATTCTGCACGGACACATAGACTTCGTGGATGGCCGTGTGTTGCGTTCGCGCATGTCAAGGTAAAGTATTACACAAGCGCGTCGCGTTACATGGCTTTTGAGCTCGTACAATGCTTCGGGCAGTGCACCAACAATCAAGCGTGTCATTGCATAATGAGGTCAAATTATGCTATTTATTTCAACCCTTCTTCATCACTGTTGCATTAAAAGTTAGCAACACGGAGCTGACTTATGCTCAGGTTTCAATGCCACCGGAGGTGGATTCCGGTGCTGTTGAGTCACCGAAGCAGCTGCTCTCTCGGCAACGTCACGGAATAAATCGTTGACACCTTCCCTAAAGAGTGAGTCACATTAAGCATATGTCACATTGCAAACCCAGTTATTGCAGAGGTAAGATGTAGGGAGGCTCCCCATCCAGCACAAATGGCCCGACACTCGTCAAGGTTAGAGGATGATGCTTGTAGCATGTCAATCTTGTTCCCAGCAACAGCAATGACCACTCCCGGTTCAGCATATGCCACCAGATCTTTATGCCATGTTTTAATGCCTTCCCAGGCCCCTTCCTTGCTTAAATCAAACACAATGATAGCGGCCATTGCACCTCGATAATACATAGGAGCCATGCTTCGAAACCGCTCCTGGCCAGCTGTGTCCCACAGCTGCAGGGTTACAGTCCGGCTATCAACCCCGTGCTCATTCTGTAACACATGAATCGTTAGCAAGCGTCATAAAACACTCGATACCACTATGGATAGCCTCTTCTGTAAGAATGATGCACCGATTGTTGGATTGGCCTAGTTGTTGTCATGTCGCGTACGGCCAGTAAACTTTACTCACAGTCAATGGAGCATCACCGTGACAAAAGCGTTCCGACAAGCTAGTTTTACCTAGAATTATTCAACAATCATGCACGTTTCAATTGGTTTCCTATCCCTGACTAATTTCAACTCTAAGCACCATCCACAGTGACAACTATAACATGAAATTCTGGTAACTCAAGTAAATCCAGCATAGTACGGACATTCTGTTCATTCATCTCGAAGCCACCAATTTAGCATCCACAAACAAAGTACACAGAAGCGTAACAGCTCGCAACCACCCACTAGTTAGAGATTGTGGTTGCAGTTACAAAGAACACAATATCGGGTGAGGCTTCGAGGGTAGACTTTAGAATGTCTACAACCTTCAGTAACCAGTCTTGTTGGATATTTATAGCACACAGAGCAGCGTGTGAAATGTGGGCAAATGAACAATAGTATCTAACCACATGGCTCAAAGCTACGCAGTTAACACCTGCATCCGTGTCACCTGTGAGGTGAATATTTGCACATTTGGCTGTACTACACGGCGCTGGAATGCGTGCCAACGACAACGGTTTTGATTTCTGCGCGCAAAAACGTTCACAATTGTTCATACCATTAGACAACCAGCAAATCGTTTCTCGGCACACGCACCCAACATATTTCATGCAGTTCACGCGCAGAGATACTCAGACATCCCAATGGACTTCCACACGTGGGGTCAACACCGTGACAAAGGCACTAATCTCCTTTGCTATCTAGTATACAAAACCGGGGCAAACAGAGACTTTGCCAAATTAGGGGGGATTAAAGTTTCATATTTGATTAGGGCCGGCGCGGCAGGTGACAACACTCCCCACACACACCCCCCTCTTAGCAGTCGACATTTAAAGACAACAGGAGTGGGGCGTTACTCTAGCGATAAGGGAATGACGTAGGGATACTGGATACGTGGTGCAGGGGTAAGTGTCATATCTTCCTCACACAGGTGCTGGAAAAGAAAGAAAAGGGAAAAGGGGTAAGTGAGGTCCTCGCAACAGAGGAGAAGCTTGGAGGAAGACGTTAGGAGAGGCACTGTGGCAGAAAGAGACAGGAGATGTCGGGCGAAGTCACGAGGTGAGGTAACGAGCACGAAGCCGGAGGAAGGGAGGAGCTTCCGTACTGCGGGTGAAGATATCGCTAAGGTTGTCAAGGCGGGGAATGTGTTGGAGATCAGTGATGTGGTTGCGATGATATTCGGCGGTGCTGCAAAAGCGAATGTCAATATGGCGGGTGCGCCGCGTGAGACATTGGAGACGGACTTGGGTGACGGTGGTGCTATTATCGACATACATTAGTACCGTGTGAAGAGGGAGATCAAAGTCATCAAAAAGTTTGAGAAGCCAAGAGAGCTCAGCAGTAGCGGCGTAAAGAGCGAGCAATTCAGCTTCAAAAGAGGAGCGGGCGAGGAGGTACTGCGAGCGTGAGCAGTAGGCTATCATAGAGCCAGCAAGGAGAAAACAAAAACCAGTAGTGGAGTGGCGGTTATCAGTGTCGTCGGCCCAGCTGGAGTCGGAATAACCACAAGAGACGAAGGGTAGAATCGCGACCAAGAACAAGTGCAAGATTTTGAGAACCATTGAGATAACGAAGGGTATGGGATAAAGCGTGCCAGTGGGGTTTACCAGGATTGTGTGAAAAACGCGCACACTGATTGGCGGACCAAGTGATATCAGGGCGAGTCATGACGGAAATAAATAAAACACAGCCAACAATACGACGAAAAGGGATGCGTGCCATGAAGACGTGATCGGGAGAGCCAGGAGCAGGACAATCAGCCGCGGAAAGATGAAGACCTTTGGGAGCGGGAGTCAGTTCTGGTTTACTGTTGATGAAGCGATGTTCGGTAAGGATTTCACGGATAGCATGGGATTGGTCGATAGTGAGCGTGCCACGTGCGCGATCACGCGTAATGCGGAGACCAACGTAAGTGGTTAGATCAAGCTCGTTGACGTCCGTGAAGGTTCGGAAACGGAGGAAGAAGGCTTGGTAATGGCCAAGGCAATGACGAGGGTGCGCCACAAGAAGATCATCAACGACAAGAACGAGACGTAGGACAACGGTAGAATTAAGCACGAGCTTGTAACTGCAAGTGTCACCAGATCCGCGGACGAAGCCACAATCATTGACAAGGAAGCGTTCCAAATAAAGCCACCAATTACGACAAGCTTGTTGGCAACCATACCAAGAGCGACGGAGCTTGTAAACGATTTTGGAACCATCTGTGGGTTGGCGAGGAGCATAGCCTTCGGGTGGCCAGACATAGATGTCTTCGTCAATGGGAGCTTGGATAAAAGCGGAGCTGACATCAAACTTGTGCAAATCCCAGTCATGAACAGCAACGCCAGACAGGGGCTTGTATGAAAGCAGAGATGACATCAACAGGACGGTACGTGTCGTGGTGGGCAATGCCGTGAACCTGGGTTTAACCGCGGACAACGAGATGAGCATTGTACGATTTGAAGCTGCCAGATTCATACTTCTTGCGGTGGACCCACTTCAAAGGGCAGATGGTGCCAGAAAAGGTAGAAGGAATGCGAACAACATCCGAGCAACCGAGCTAACCGAGGGGATGATAGTCTTTGGCAATGGCTTGTAACCGACGTGCAGGATTTGGATGGGCTAGAGCTTCGCGCAAATGAGGGGGAGTGAGAGCGCCGTCATCAATGTGTGGGCGAGACAGAGGGGGAGGAAGACATAATGAACTAACAAACGAAAGCGAGAATAATTAACGTACAGGGAATGACAAGATGACACAGAATCTAAGGGAATGACAAGATGACACAGAATCGACATGAGATGACACAGAATAAACAGTGCGTGGTAAAACGCCAGTAGTGTGGGTTTGAGTTGGTTCTCCATTTGTTTCTGAATAATGTGCGCTTTTTGTCGACTTTGCGCGGTCGGCTCCGTTTGGCTCGACTTTGTTTTGCATGCTTTTTGTGTTGTCGGCTCTGGGTGCCTCGACGTTGTTGTGCACTTTTCTGTGGGGGTGGTGGTTCTTCGGAGGGCATGGGCTCGGAGAATGGTCGGTTCGCGTGATGGGGTGATCAGTCCCAGTGAAACCGGCGCATTCTCATCAAACACAGGGGACAAGGGGGCAACAGCGGAAGAACAGGTGACAATCGGGCAACAGCAGGAACAGGTGACAATGGGGCAACAGTAGACGAGAGCTTGGAAGCGTGATTCGAGAAAGTCGGAACAACGTTGAAGTTCCTGCGGTGGTTGACATTGCAGGAAATCTGATAAGCGAAACTGTCAGCAAAATCGAGGTCTGAAGAACAATAGCGACAAAAGTGCCTGGGATGACGTGCGGTAGACGATTGGTGCCACTGAGAATCGCAGCGGGGCAAAGATAGCGGGAACACCGGCTTGTATATACGATGGCAGTGTACCAGACGTCTGATGAGAACGTGGCCTTTGCGCATATATGTTGCATGGTGACCAGGTTATGACGATGGTCGGAGTCGACAGAATCAAAAAAAAACAGGCGTAAACAGGGTTGATGCGAACGTTGGGTGTTTGGTTGTTGTGGCGCGAGCAAGTTGCCATGGGCACGACCGCGTCCTGTACGCGAAGATGGAAGACTTCGGACGCGCCAGCGTTGTAAGGAACGAACACGGGTAGACCAGGCTGCTGTATGCCAGCCTGCTGGGGCAGATAAGAAAGTTGCCCGTTTTCGCATTCGCAAGAACGAAGTTGCCATATGGGCCAACGTTGGAGGAGCAAGCGGCGATCTTTGCTCGTCATACTCGAAGAGACTGCGGTAGAAGGTGGCGATAGTGGCAAAACAGTGGTGGCACGTAAGAACGTTGCAGATAGCGTCGCAGTGACACGTAAGAACATGGCAGATAGCGTCGCGGGTGCGAAGCAGGGAATTCACGTCGATAGCAAAACCGAATTTTAAAGCTCAGAAAAGCGGCGAAAAGGCGATAGTGCGCGGAGGAGAACCACAACATTGTGTTGATACCGGAGATGAAGAAGCCGAATAACACAGCAAAGAAGCGTCGGTCCAGGACCCCGAAGATGAGCGATCCAACCACAGAGGAAGCACGAAAGTTGCGCACGCGAAAAATGGACAGGCACAGCGTAGTTGTGGCGGGTGAAATGCGCGATGGAACGTGATTCGCTGGTTTTACCAAAACCGACAAGCACAACGAGGAGTGGATCAACGAATAGGTGAAAATGCACAAAGGGGAGTGGATCAACGAATAGCAGAAAATGCAGAACGGGGAGTGGATCAACGAATAGCTGAAAATGCACAACGGGGAGTGGAGCAACGAATAGGCGAAAGACAGAACGAGGAGGGGAGCAACGACGAGGTGACAAGACAGAACGATGAGAGGAGCAACGACGAGGGGAAAATACAGAACGAGGAGAGAAGCAACGGCAATTGAAAATACAGAACAAGGAGGGGAGCAACGACGAGGTGAAAATACAGAACGAGGGGTTGAGCAATGAATAGCGGAAAATACAGAACGAAGGGCGCCTGTCCAATGGGAGCTAACAAAAAAATCCACAACGAGGGGCTTCCGTGGGATGGGGTTGGTGATGTGCTTGCATCAGACATTCCGCGGTACACACGCTGACTTGGAATTATCTTGATTGGCAGAAAGGGGCAAATATGATGAGACAGAGTATCGGGAGGGGGATGTGAGACGGTGGGTGTGGCCGTTTAAGGCGGTGAAGGGGGTGGAATAGATGGTGGTATTAAGAAAAGCGGCGGAGTGGAACTATAATCAGTCAAGGTGGGAGTAGGCATAGGAGCAGAAAAGGTAGTGTTAGTGTTGGTGGTTTTGGGTTGGTGTTGTTGGGTGTTTTTGGCGTCATTGGCAGTGTGACGCTGTTGAGAAGAACGGCGATGGTGGGTAGCGCGTTGTCGTGGAATAGCTAGGAACTGAAACTTGCGGCAGTACCTCTTAAAGTGATCCTTGCAGCCGCCAAAATGACATTGGGTAGTGCGTCGGAATCGAGTAGAGCCAGGTTGTTGGGAAAGGGGAGCGTCTAGGGTAGGTCAGTTGGAAGAGTCTGAAGTCGGGGGTGTGGCTGACGACGCGGCGGATAGCGCGACGGTAGTGGATGTGCATTGGGCTTCTCGAGGGTACAACCACAGTCGTCGGTACGAAACGCGAGACGATAAAACAAAGCCAGTAAGTCGTGAAGCACGATGCACGTAGGCAAATGCGAGGACACACTCGAGGGTACGTCGGATCAGGTACAATGCCGAGCAACTTGAACTCCGGTGATGAACGTGTTGAGGAAGTTCGCAAGATCATCAATATGGTTGCACACCAGTGAATGGAGTGAAGCAATAGCGGATGGAGCTACGCGGTTCCCGTGGCCCATGTAGACATCGGTAATGCGCTTGTAAAGTCGCGTGAAGTTCGTGTCGCGGTTTTTTTGGATATCAACGTTGTTGCTTGATGCGAAATGCTTCTTCAGAGCAGCGAGATGCGCTGAAGGCATCAAGTTTGTGCGAAAGATTGCTAGCTTGAATTTCGATCGAGGACATGATAGACGACAACGAACCGAACATGTAGCAATGAACTGAAGCCGAGAAGGAGTCGCCACGAAGTCAAGCACAGGCTTGATCGAAACGAACGAACACTGCTGCCATGTGACAACAGGAGTGGGGCGTTACTCTAGCGATAAGGGAGTGACGTAGGGATACTGGATACGTGGTGCAGGGGTAAGTGTCATAGCTTCCTCACAGCTTTGGTTGAAAAAAAAACAGCACGGTGGCTATATGTGTCATATGAACTATAATATTTGTTATATGTGAAATTTTAGTATATTTAATTGTTATAAGTGTCATTACATGTACATAAAATGTTTTAAGTGTCACGTTTTTCTGTAAATTGTATTATGTGTCACAAATTGTATTTTAATGTTATAAGTGTCGCGTGCTAACTTTTGTCCTAACTACTAATCGACAGATGTTTGTCTGTCTGTCTGTCTGTCTGTCTGTTTGTTTGTTTGTTTGTTTGTCTTTAAATGTCGACTGCTAAGAGGGGGGGGTGTGTGGGGAGCATGAAGGATGTGGGTGGGTTTGTGGGGTATGAGGGATGTGCCTGACGGGCGGAGATAAGTACGCGGGACCTAGTCGGGGTCATCGCCGAGGCGTGGGGCAGGCGAAGAGAGGACGGGCCCCGCCCGTAGGTCGTACGCATGCTGCCGCCGGACGTATGTGCGACAAAGGGTGACGTCCTGCTGGGATCGTTTGTTTGTTTGTCTTTAAATGTCGACTGCTAAGAGGGGGGTGTGTGGTTTGTTTGTTTGTCCCTCGATGTAGAGTAAGGATCAGGTAGGCGCGCGAGCCAGACAGTGATCCTCCAAGCCGTCTACGGCGACCTCGCAGACTGTTTCCACGACCCGCGGCGGCTCTTTCAGCGCGCCATTCTCACGCCCCGTCGAAACGATGTTGTCGATGCTGACAACGCGCGCATGACCGCGGCCTTTTGTTCCCGGAGACGAGGCGTCGGAGTTCTTTTCGGCCGACTAGGTTGGGTCGGAAGACGACGCCTCGCTCTCGAGAGTCGAGTTTTGAACTCCCCGACAACCAACGGCATGCTGACTTTGATCGCGAGCTTAAAGTCTTCGCAACCTCGACCTGTCGCACGGCTACTGCAACGGTACCAGATACATGATCGATCGTGTCGTTGTCACCGAGACTCCTCCAACCTGTATCCCTTAAGGCCCGCCGACGCCAAACGATCACCAAGAGCCAGGGCCAGACGCCCCGCGAGGTCGGCGTCCTCTTGGCGAAGCCCGTATTCTGCCACGTCCAGCTCTACGTGGCTCTCTGTCGATCGGCAACCCCGAGGATACCCTCTTCTGGGTCGACGACTCCACCCTACCCCACACGTGCTGCGCAATACCGATAAGCCCCCTCCCGGCGTCTACACGCGCACTATAGGTGAACTTACTGGGACCACGTGAACTTACTGGGGTTAGAGATTGGGACTAGGTGAAGTTAGTGACCAGGTGAACTTACTGAGACCAAGTGCGAACTTACTGGGGCTTTTAGAGTAAACTCAAAGCTTAGCGGCGTGTGCGGATCAAAGCAGCTTAGATTGGCGGGGGTGAGAGCGACGAGCTCAAAGGAGAGTGGGGTGAGTGGGTGTGGGTTTGCGCCGAACTATAGAGATTGGGGTTACGCCGAATTTACTGGGGTTAGAGATTGGGACTAGGTGAACTTAACGGGAACAGGTGAACTGCTGGGGTTAGAGATTGGGACTAGGTGAACTTACTGGCCTGCACTTGTAATATTTTTATATGTCACTGTTTTAAAGTTAATTTTTATAAATGTCACAATCCTTTTATTTTAATTTAAGTATGTCGCAACTTACGTGTCCTAACTACTAATCGACAGATGTTTGTCTGTCTGTCTGTCTGTCTGTCTGTCTGTTTGTTTGTCTTTAAATGTCGACTGCTAAGAGGGGGGGTCTGTTTGTTTGTCCCTCGATTTAGGGTAAGGGTCAGGTAGGCGCGCGAGCCAGGCAGGCATTGATCCTCCAAGCCGTATACGGCGACCTCGCAGACTGTTTCCACGACCCGCGGCGGCTCTTTCAGCGCGCCATTCTTACGCCCCGTCGAAACGATGTTGTCGATGCTGATAACGCGCGCATGACCGCGGCCATTTTTTCCCGGATGTGGCGTAAGGAGAATTTTAGGGGCTACCTGGCGTGCCTTCGAATCCTGGCTCGCCGCTCGCGTCCGTGCCCTTGGTGGGGTCACTGGACGAGGATGGCCGTTCTCCCGCCACCCGACCACAAACAACTCCCGTGCCTGGTCCTCTCAACTTGAGGACCGGTTGTTGCTTTGTGATCAAGGATATATCGAAAATCAGAAATCAGGGTGACGCATGTCACGGAAAAGGAAGATGATGTCATAGAGAACACTGACATCATCAGAACGGAGTAGGGTGCCCCTGATAAGGGGGGCCCTAGAAGAGGGGTAAGCCTTAGGAGGCGGGAGTTGCCGCCACAGGACTCCCCTGGTAAGAATTCGAGCTGCCCCAGCGAGGTGCTAGCGCGAGGAGCGCGGCTTCGCCTTACGAGCATCTCGTGAACGAATCTTCTGGTAAACGCGGGTGATGATCGGTTCAGGAACTCGACCACTGCGTAAAGTAAACTTGGGTATCAACACATCAATCTCGTGCGGAGCGAAAACCGTGACACAAGGAGTTGTGTTGAAGGAAATTCGGGACTTGTCGGTGAAACTTCGACCTTCAACGTCCTTGAACTCGGGCTTGAGCTTGCGGTGCGAAAGGTGAGAGGTCGGCTTGAAATAAGCGACATCATCGTTCGGACCCAAGTCGGAATAGAAATGTAGAGCAACACGATCATTTTGATAATCGTAAGGCTCGTAACTTCAGCAACATAAATCTTCTTGCGCCAATCGGAGCGCTTCCGGTCAGGAATCCGGAAAACAACAAACTTACCGTGCTGATAATCATCACGGAAGGTTTCTTGGGGTTTGCGGATGGTTTGATCAACGATGATCAACGATCGGAGGTACCATCACAGGCGTGATCTGACTAACATGAACACGTCGTTCTTCGGGCGGAGAGTCGAGAGAATCCTATAGGTGACCGGGGAAAGGCGTTCCTTGATAATAAACGGCCCTCGCCATTCCGGTCGAAGTTTGTTCTGAAGGAAAGGAATGTAGAGCAAAACGTGCGATCCTTCCTTGTATTCAACATCAACATGATCAGCATTGTAGGCCAATCGTTGTTTCTTCAAAGCTTCATCACGAGCCTCGCGGACGATCTTTGTATAATACTTCAATCGTTCGCGAGTCTCGGCGACTGCATCAGAGCGAGTCTTCGGCAATAATCGTGTATCAAAATCCATGAGCGTGTAGTCAGTCGGTAGCATCGGCTGACGGTTCAGGCGCAGCATAAAGGGAGAAATCTGCGTGCCTGGAATAAACTTGCGGTTGTAGCAAAACGCAATATAATGAGCAAAGTCAGGCCAATCCGTGATGTTCCGGCCTTGAAGGCAAGCGCGGAGGAAGGCCTTGATAAATCGGTTGACACGCTCAGCCGGGTTCGACTGGGCATGATAAGGAATCGTAGTTTGGTATCGTGTGTTAAAGAGATGGCAAAACTCGCGCATCAACTTGTTCCCGAACTCTTTACCGTTGTCGGTACGAATCATCTGGGGCAAGTAGCCCTTGAAGAGGATGTTAATGACAAAAGACTCGAGGACAGACTCAGCAGTCTTATCGTTCAAAACATCCAGAATCAAGAAATGCGAGAACGGATAAAAAAATACTAGAAGATACGTATCGGGACCAGCGCTGGGCAACGGTCCAAATAAATCCATGCAGAGAACAGCACCATCACCATCGTAGACGGGCTGCTGCAAGAGTCCAGCTCGTTTCGGCTCAGGCGTACGAGCCTTCTGGCAAACTAAACATTCAGCAATGAATACTCCAACTTCGTTCGACATGTGAGGCCACCAAAATCGTTCTTGGATAGCCTGGACAGTACTGTGACGTCCCATATGACCACCGTTAACCGGAGTGTCATGGTAGAGTCGAATAATGCGCTTGCGCAACGTAGCAGGTGCAACAATCATCGGGTGCAAATCAGCAGAAATGCGGTAAAGAACGTCTTTAACGACTTCGAATCGTTCGTTCGCTCGGGAACGTCGCGGCGTCTGACCTTGGGCCATTCGGTAGCGAATATCTTCGCAAGTAGCATCAGATTCTTGCTCACGTGCGATCTCAGCGAGCGTCATATTATCGGGTATCATATCGATATAATCTTTGTAAGCGGCTGCGTCCTTGAAGGATCTGTGGCTCATGGCGCACACGGTTCTTCCGACGTTGTCTCGTAGCGTGAGACGTAGCCAATTTCATCGGATCCTTTTCAGGGTCTTCTTCCTCGTCTTCCGGCAGTTCGGTCGTAATAAACGACATAATGAAATGGCAGCCGGAGACGGGAACTCCTTGGTCATCAACAGGTCGGGGAAGCTCTTGGAACACCAAATACGCGTGGTTCAAAGGTTCTCCAAACTCATCAGTCTCGATGACATGATCTATCGGGTTGCGGGAGAGACAGTCAGGGATACTCATTCCCGGTGACTTTCCCGGCTTATAACCAAGTTCAGGGTCAAAACTGGCGAGGCGCATCGCCCAACGAGCAAGCTGCCCAGACGAGTGCGTCGCCTTACGTAAAAACGTCAAATTTCGGTGATCGGTCTCCAAAACAGTACGGTGCCCTTCGATGTAGGCTCGAAAGTGCTCTAGAGAAAGTATAACTGCCAGCAGCTCTAGCCGACGGGGCTCATAATTCCGCATCTCCTTCGGCACAGCTCGGCTCCAATATTCAGTTACTCGTTCTTCTCGAGTCACTCTTCCGGCATCGTCCTTGACTTCGACAATCTGGAAGAGATATGCTCCAAGTCCATCCTTGGAAGCATCGGATCGGATTTGAAAAGGCAGATCATAATCGGGGTGGTAGACTCCACGGGAATCAACCAAAGCTTCAATAATCGTATCCCAAGCTTTCTGACACTCGGGCGTCCACTCGAACTTTACACCTTCGAGACATAGTCGTCTCAGCGGTTCCACAATCTTTGAGTAGCCCTTCACATATCGCCGGCAATAATTACTCATGCCGATGAAAGAGCGTATCTGGGTCTTCGGGGAAGTATTCGGTAAAGTACCTGGAATCGGCATCTTCTGCAGTGCTTCCAGCGTCTTCGGATTCGGCTTCAAGCCTTCTGGGGTAGAAATGTGCCCCAGAAATTCTATATCATCCTTGAGAAGGTGGAACTTCGCGGTTCGACCGCTGTACCCTCTCTGTGCCAAATGACACATCACTTCGATCAAAACTTGTAAATGTCGATGAAGATCGTCGGACCCCATCATAATAACTAACTAACTAACTTCAGACCTCTCCCGAGCATGGGAGCCAGGCCGGACCGACAGGAGCCAGTCCGGAATCACGGGCCTGTAGACGAGGAGCGCCGAAAGGTCGGTCGGCGGAGAGTGACCATCAAGCTTGTCGCCATGCGACGAGGAGACAGCGATGTGACTGACAACCAACTCGTCGATAACCTTCCGTCTTCGCCCCCCGGCCATACCCCGTCCCACTGCGAACGTTCCGGCTGCCAACCGCCCCCCCCATCATAATATCGCCCGGCGCCAGCAACAAACGCAACTGTCTTGATAATGTATCCATAGTAATACGTAACTGAACGAAGATATCGAAGGTCGGCTCGCCCCTTTGCTTGCAGAAACAGAGCTCCGGCCGTCTGTCGCACTGCTAGGTGGGATGGTAATCGCAAGAAAAGACGTGAGCCAAGTGGGCTAACCATCGCGTTACTTTGCGTCCTGCGCTGGCCGGATTCCAGCGAAGGTTGTGGGTCCCCCGATCTAATATCTATGCATTCCGCCATCGTCTCATTGCGAGAAAAGCTTAAAGCATCATCTTGTCGAATGTTCGGCCAAACTGTCATTGACCGGAATATCGTTGAGCTGACTTAAATCAACTGAGCACGTGAACGCGGTTTGCGGTCCAACTCAGCTCCTTTCTCCGGAAGCATCACACAGTAAAGCTCCAAGGTGAGTTTGCCGGTACGAATGATCCATCCCGCACCATCGCTGAGCTGCTTGCGGGAGAGACAATCGAGCTTCGCCAAGCGTCAATCGGTAGGGCGTCATCGTTAGATTCGGTCGTCGTTTCGCGTCTTTGAATCGTAGAGACACAGGGGGCGAGGCCACACTGAAGGTTCGCAGATCGGTCGAACAAGGCCGCAAAGAAATATTGCACACAGTGACGGAGTATCATTCTTCGCATCTGCTCTA
>JAQMWT010000288.1:0-37293 GCA_029834535.1 Chrysophaeum taylorii
CCAGTAAGTTCACCTGTTCCCAGTAAGTTCACCTGGTCAGTAAGTTCACCTAGTCCAAATCTCTAACCCCAGTAAGTTCGGCACCCACTCGTGCTCACCACTCCTTCGAGCTCGTCGCTCTCGCCTCCGCCAATCTAAGCTGCTTTGATCCGCACACGCCGCTAACCTTTGAGTTTACTCTAAAACCCCCAGTAAGTTCACCTGGTCCCAGTAAGTTCACCTGGTCACAATTCCCAATCTCAAACCCCAGTAAGTTCACCTGGTCCCAGTAAGTTCACCTACAGTGCGTGTAGACGCCGGGAGCTTATCGGTATTGCGCAGCACGTGTGGGGTAGGGTGGAGTCGTCGACTCAGAAGAGCATATCCGTCGTCGGTCAGAAGAGCATATTCTCGGGTTGCCGATTGACAGAGAGCCACGTAGAGCTGGCGTGGCAGAAGACGGGCTTGGGCAAGAGGACGCCGACCTCGCGGGGCGTCTGGCCCTGGCTCTTGGTGATCGTTTGGCGTCGGCGGGCCTTAAGGGATACAGGTTGGAGGAGCCTCGGTGACAACGACACGATCGATCATGTATCTGGTACCGTTGCAGTGGCCGTGCGACGGGTCGAGGTTGCGAAGACTTTAAGCTCGCGATCAAAGTCAGCATGCCGTTGGTTGTCAGGAGTTGGAAACTCGACTGTTAAGAGCGAGGCGTCGTCTTCCGACCCAACCTAGTCGGCCGGAAAGAACTCCGACGCCTCGTCTCCGGAAAAAGGCCGCGGTCATGCGCGTTGTCAGCATCGACAACATCGTTTCGACGGAGCGTGAGAATGGCGCGTCGAAAGAGCCGCCGCGGGTCGTGGAAATAGCTGCGAGGTCGCCGTGACGGCTTGAGGATCACTGTCTGGCTACTCGCCCTAGGTGATCTTACTGAGCGCCTGACCTGATCCTTACCTAAATCGAGGGCACCCGACCAGGTAGCCCGATCCCAGCCGCCGTCACCCTCGTTGGCACATACGTCCAGGCGGCAGCGATGCGTACGCCACGGGCGGGGCCACGCCTCTCTTCGCCTCCCGCGCCTCGGCGATGACCCCGACCCGGTCCCGCGTACGTATCTCCGCCCGTCAGGCACATCCCTCATGCTGACAAACCCGGCCATGATCGCGTCATGCCCCCCCCCTCTTAGGAGTCGACTTTTTCGCAAACAAACGACAGAAAACGACGCCAGACAAACATCGTGTCGATTAGAACGAACGGCAAGTGCTAGGTTCGCCAGAAGTTTCACCTGTCCCGTCTCAACCCTCAGGTAAGATCACCTGGTCGAGTAAGTTCACCTAGTCCCAATCTCTAACCCCAGTAAGTCCGGCAAGCCCACTACGTGCAGACACCCACGACCCCACGCTCCTTTGAGCGTCGTCTCTCACCCCCGCCAATCTTCTGCTCGATCCGCACACGCCGCTCTTTGTTTATCGGAAAGCCCCAGTAGCTTACTTGGTCTGAGTAAGTTCACCCTCACTAAGTTCACCAGTCAATCCCAAACCCCAGGCGTTCACCTGCGCTTTAAGTTGCCTCGTGCCGTGTGACGCCTGGAGGGCTTGACCGGTACTGCGAGACGTGTCGGGTAGGTGGACTCGTCGACCCAGTGAGCTTACCCGGGGTTGCCGATCGACAGAGAGCCACGTAGGCTGACGGGCAGAAGCACGGCCTTGGGCAACGGACCCGACCATCGAAGGGCGTCTGGGGCTCCTGTTGATCGTTTGGCGTCGACGGGCCCTAACGAACAGGTTGGAGAGCCCGGGACACGGATCGAACAGTACTGGGACCGGTGCAGTGGCGTGGGGGTCGAGGTTGCGAAGACTAACTCGCGATCAAACTGGCATGCCTTTTGTCGGGAGTTAAACTCGACTGTAAAGAGCGGGGCGTCGTCTCCGAAACTTAGGTCGGGAAAGAAAACCGACGCCTGTTCCGGGAAAAAGGCCGGATGCGGGCGTTGTCACATCGACAACCTGTTTCGAGGGGTGAGAAGGCGCGCTGAAAGAGCCGGTGGGGCGAGGACTAGTTGCGACTCGCCGTTGACGGCAGGAACTGTCTGGCTCTGCGCTACCTGATCCTTACCCTGACTCGGGGGACAAAAACCGCGTTACGACTGGTGAGATCCGACTAGGTGGTGCGTGACGGCCGGAGATAAGTGCGCGGGGCCTAGTCGGGGTCATCGCCGAGTCGTGGGGCAGGCGAAGAGAGGACGGGCCCCGCCCGTAGGTGGTTTTGTCTTTAAATGTCGACTGCTAAGAGGGAGGTGGTTTTGTCTTTAAATGTCGACTGCTAAGAGGGGGCTGTGCGTGGGGAGCATGGAGGTGGTTTTGTCTTTAAATGTCGACTGCTAAGAGGGGGGTGTGTGTGGGGAGCATGAGGGATGTGGGTGGGTTTGTGGGGTATGAGGGATGTGCCTGACGCGCGGAGATAAGTACGCGGGACCTAGTCGGGGTCATCGCCGAGTCGTGGGGCGGTTTTGTCCCCCGATTCAGGGTAAGGATCAGGTAGGCGCGCGAGCCAGACAGTGATCCTCCAAGCCGTCTACGGCGACCTCGCAGACTGTTTCCACGACCCGCGGCGGCTCTTTCAGCGCGCCATTCTCACGCCCCGTCGAAACGATGTTGTCGATGCTGACAGCGCGCGCACGACCGCGGCCTTTTTTTCCCGGAGACGAGGCATCGGAGTTCTTTTCGGCCGACTAGGTTGGGTCGGAAGACGATGCCTCGCTCTTTACAGTCGAGTTTTCGACTCCCTGACAACCAACGGCATGCTGACTTTGATCGCGAGCTTAAAGTCTTCGCAACCTCGACCCGTCGCACGGCCACTGCAACGGTACCAGATACATGATCGATCGTGTCGTGTCACCGAGGCTCCTCCAACCTGTATCCCTTAAGGCCCGCCGACGCCAAACGATCAACAAGAGCCAGGGCCAGACGCCCCGCGAGGTCGGCGTCCTCTTGCCCAAGCCCGTCTTCTGTCACGTCCAGCTCTACGTGGCTCTCTGTCGATCGGCAACCCCGAGGATATGCTCTTCTGGGTCGACGACTCCACCCTACCCCACACGTGCTGCGCAATACCGATAAGGCCCCTCCCGGCGTCTACACGCGCACTGTAGGTGAACTTACTGGGACCAGGTGAACTTACTGGGGTTAGAGATTGGGACTAAGTGAACTTAGTGACCAGGTGAACTTACTGAGACCAAGTAAGCTTACTGGGGCTTTTAGAGTAAACTCAAAGCTTAGCGGCGTGTGCGGATCAAAGCAGCTTAGATTGGCGGGGGTGAGAGCGACGAGCTCAAAGGAGAGTGGGGTGAGTGGGTGTGAGCACGAGTGGGTTTACGCCGAACTTACTGGGGTTAGAGATTGGGACTAGGTGAACTTACTGGGACCAGGTGAACTTACTGGGGTTAGAGATTGGGACTAGGTGAACTTACTGGCGAACCTGTACTTGTCCTAACTACTAATCGACAGATGTTTGTCTGTTTGTCTGTTTGTCTGTCTGTTTGTTTGTCTTTAAATGTCGACTGCTAAGAGGGGGTGTGGGGAGCATGAAGGATGTGGGTGGGTTTGTGGGGTATGAGGGATGTGCCTGACGGGCGGAGATAAGTACGCGGGACCTAGTCGGGGTCATCGCCGAGGCGTGGGGCAGGCGAAGAGAGGACGGGCCCCGCCCGTAGGTCGTACGCATGCTGCCGCCGGACGTATGTGCGACGAAGGGTGACGTCCTGCTGGGATCGGGCGGCCTGGGCGGGTTGCCCCTCGATTTAGGAAAAGGATCAGGTAGACGCGCGAGTAAGGATCAGGTAGGCGCGAGAGCCAGATAGTGATCCTCCAAGCCGTCTACGGCGACCTCGCAGACTATTTCCACGACCCGCGGCGGCTCTTTCAGCGCGCCATTCTCACGCCCCGTCGAAACGATGTTGTCGATGCTGACAACGCGCGCATGACCGCGGCCTTTTTTTCCCGGAGACGAGGCGTCGGAGTTCTTTTCGGCCGACTAGGTTGGGTCGGAAGACGACGCCTCGCTCTTTACAGTCGAGTTTTCAACTCCCTGACAACCAACGGCATGCTGACTTTGATCGCGAGCTTAAAGTCTTCGCAACCTCGACCCGTCGCACGGCCACTGCAACGGTACCAGATACATGATCGATCGTATCGATCGTATCGTTGTTACCGAGGCTCCTCCAACCTGTATCCCGTAAGGCCCGCCGACGCCAAACGATCACCAAGAGCCAGGGCCAGACGCCCCGCGAGGTCGGCGTCCTCTTGCCCAAGCCCGTCTTCTGTCACGTCCAGCTCTACGTGGCTCTCTGTCGATCGGCAACCACGAGAATATGCTCTTCTGAGTCGACGACACGAGAATATGCTCTTCTGAGTCGACGACTCCACCCTACCCCACACGTGCTCCGCAATACCGATAAGCCCCCTCCCGGCGTCTACACGCGCACTGTAGGTGAACTTACTGGGACCAGGTGAACTTACTGGGGTTTGAGATTGGGACTAGGTGAATATAGTGACCAGGTGAACTTACTGGGACCAGGTGAACTTACTGGGGGTTTTAGAGTAAACTCAAAGATTAGCGGCGTGTGCGGATCAAAGCAGCTTAGATTGGCGGAGGCGAGAGCGACGAGCTCGAAGGAGTGGTGTGAGCACGAGTGGGTGCCGAACTTACTGGGGTTAGAGATTTGGACTAGGTGAACTTACTGACCAGGTGAACTTACTGGGAACAGGTGAACTTACTGGGGTTAGAGATTGGGACTAGGTGAACTTACTGACCAGGTGAACTTACTGGGACCAGGTGAACTTACTGGGGTAAGAGATTGGGACTAGGTGAACTTACTGGCCTGCACTTGTAATTATTATTAAAGAGGGCCGACAGTAAGTAAAGTAACGTGCTGGGGCTTGAACGTGCTGGGGCTTGAGGAGGGTACGCATCAAAAAATCTTGAGCAGAATTGCCAGGTCGGAGCTGGTCATGTTAGAAATCACCTACACTGTCCCTCTGGAGCTCCTGACGGCGCCGCAGCTCAAGGGGTTGCTCGAGGCCCACCGCGTCAGTGTGTGGGACGTGACGGAGGCGCGCGAGCTGCGCGAGCTCGCCAAGCAGCACGGCATCGAGGGTCGCAGACTCCGCGGAACGGCGGCGATCGAGGCCAAGGCAAAGGAGATGCTCGGCGTCTCCTCTCGCTTGGACCGCACGATCCAGTGCGAGCCCAACGCCGAGCTCGGCCTCGTGCTGCGGCAAGTCAACGAATGGGCGATCGTGGTCGAAGCCCAACCAAAGCTCGAAGTTCGCGTCGGCGACGTCATCTCTGCCGTCGACGGCAAGTCCGTGCTCCTCGAGCGCTACGAGGACATGTTCGCGGCCTTGCGGGCTGCCAAGCAGGCGAGCCGACCCTACACGCTCACCTTTCGCCGCGCTCCCTTCCACCGCGGCTGGCTCTGTAAAAGGAGTCGCCGCAAGTCGGGGAGTATCCTCTCCGGCGTGCTGGGGTGGCGCAAGCGTTTTTTCGTTCTGGCTTACGGGGCCCTCGCTTACTACGACGAAGATCCCAAGCGCGGCGGCACAATCAAGGGACAATTCTCCTTGTCGCATCACGCGATCATCGCGACGGCTCCGAAACAATTCATGTCGGGTACCGACCGCGACCCCGGAATCGTCCTGAGCAAAGGGCCAAACGACCGCCTCGTTTTGAAGGCCGCGCGGTCGCCCTCCGACATCCACGAGTGGGCCGCTCTCCTCCACATCGCGATCGCCCACGCGAACGGCGGCAACGACCTGCTGCGAACAGAAACCCGCCGCCGCCTCGAGACCGAACTCCTTAAGCGTCGAACGATTCGCAAACAACAATGCGAGCACCTTACTGAACAACTTGAAAAAATACCATCGCCCCCGCCGCCTCCTCCTCCAGTGGTTACACCCCCGCCGCATCCTCATGTCGTCAAGCCACACCGCGATGCGTACTTCATATGCAGCAGCAGCGACGACGACGACGACGACGCCGACGATGACGATGTCGAAAGCCCCGCTGCTTTGGAGGATGCCGCCGTCGTTATCTAGCTCGGTTGACGCGAACACTACACCCGGCTCAGGGTGCCAGCCCACAGCTCCTTCCTTGCGGGCACCTGCACCCTTTTCGCATTGTTGCTCCTTCTTCGTCGTCCTCTGCGGTCGGTCGTCTTTGCTCTCTTCTTCTTCTTCTTCTTATTCTTCATATTTTTCTCTTTCTCTGCGCTCTCATTCATGATTCTGGCTCTTTGGCATGATACCATATTCTGCTGCCGACCTCTTGGCTTTTAAAGAACACATACCCTAATGAGATGACAGAGACGTTGGAGCAGGAGGTCAGCGCGCTAGTGGCGTCGTCGTCGTGCGGCGAGAGGTTGGCCGAAGACGCGTATCGCGCGATCGCCGAGCATGCGACCCGTCCCCCGCCGTGTCGAGCGCCTCTAGCGCGCGCTGAACGACCTCGCAGGCGAGTTGCACACGATCCAGCTCAAGAACGCCGTGCGCGAGGACCCCTACGGCGAGCTCGGCCCCCTCGCTCGCAGGCTCGCGAGCCGCGTGCGCGTGGCGAGTCTCGACAGAGTGCGCACGCGCCTCGAATCGCGGGTGTCAGCGCGCGTCTTGCTCTCGTCGACGAGCGGCTCGCTGGCGACGAGACCGCTCCTTTTCTCCTACGCCTGCCTCGGGGACGAAGCTCGGTTCGCGGTGCGACTGCACACCTCCGCGTCGGTTCCGACGGTCCCCGTCCTGCACGCCGTGATCTACGGCCACCACAAAAGAGTCCGCGCTTCTCGGCGTGGCTTGCGAGCGCTCGCGGTTGCACTCGGCCTCGCCCTCTCTTTCGACACCGCCATCTTCTTTTTGCTCTCATGTCACACCCTGTACGACAACGAGCGCGACTTGGACGACGCCATCATCTCCGAGCTAGCGCTCTTGGAGGAAGAAGCCGTTTGATTGTCGTATCGCCCGTCGAGATACTTAAGCAGCTTCTGAGGTAGCACTATGTATTTATTATGACCGTCACCGGCGGCAAAATGGAAGAGAAATGCCAACCCAGATAGCGAAGGGCGCGCTGCCGTGCGGTTCCATGTTCACAACACTCCGCGTACTTGCGTGCACTCGCGACGTGGTAGGGTTGCTCCGGCTCCCCAATGCGAGTCCAAGCGACGCTCGCCGCTGAATAGAATGCGTATTGTTCTTTCTCGTCGAGGAGGAATAAAGTTGCAGCGATCTCACCGAGGGACGCGACAGTCCGGCGGTGGGTATCCCACTGTAGTACGGTGGTTGCTGATGCGAACGCCAATTCCGGTGGCTATTTGGTGGATCTGGCTCCAGCAGGAGTCTATTAATAAGGCTGTTGGACTGAGGCGGTTGGTTCGCTGTGACTATCCGTCTCGGAGACCAACCTCTCCCGTGGCTGGTAGGCACCCGCAACATCCGAGACTCTCCCGGCTTCTAGCAGCCACGGCGGTCCCTGTTACCCGGTGGCTGTCTCGCTTCGGCGGGTGAGTTCGGCCTACGATCCTTACATGGGGTTCGGCAGCTGGTGAAATGTTTCTCTTTCTTTCCTGCTCCGCTCCTCCTCCACTATAGCAGCTCCTTCCAATCACTCCCGCGTTCAAGTGGCGAGACACAACCCTGCCCATATAAAACGCGATGTGAAGCAAAGACTCGTTGACACTAGGATTCCCCTGCTACAACAGTACTTCGGGTTCTAGCTTGTAGCTAGACACCGCCCGTCGAGTAGGCGTTATAAGAGTTCGAAAAGAGTTGACTTGATGAAGATTCTAAATGAGAAGCATACCCGCCCGGGGTACTCGTGACTAACAAAATAAAAGAACTCAGATAAAATGCTTTTCGGAGTCCAATGCAACTCGAAACTCGGAGTGTCGTGCCTACTACGTAGTAGTGCTTGGTTTGGAGCGGCGACGCGTGGGATTATCGCCACACTCTCTCGCACCTCAGCCCATCACCGTCTTGCGCTGGGTATCCACCCATAAGGGCCATGTGCTACAGCACTCATGAATCTCTCCATTCACGGCAGCCTTGTGTTGTTGCGTTCTTGAATCGCCTAATCTCTCTGCCCATGGCCACCTCGCCTGCCATGAGTGGGGCGACTTCTTTCGGCTATATTGCATCCATGTGCCGCCACGTGTATTGCATTCTGTGCTGCCCTTGTCTTCTGCTCTTGGCTCACTTGCGCTACATCAACGTTGACACTGTTGGTTTGCTGCTTCTGCGCTGCCCCGGTTACTTCGCCTGCAAGTGAGCTCTTCTACCTCTGGTTCTCATCCCACTTTTCTTTTCGCTCTGTTCTATTCCCAAATCTTTCCTTTTCCCCTCTATTCACAACACGCTTTTTGCGTGGTAGATCAAATCTACCTCGTATAATGATTGATTCCCAGGGGATGTGGGCGATCTGAGACCAACCTTGGAACGACCGAACACCTAGGAACTGGTGAAATAAAGAGGAGTGATTGATTGCGGGAACTGCTGTGAGTTCTGGCGCCGACGCCAACATCACCCAAGTGCCTAATGTGCTTTCTGCGTGGTGGGCCTAGTTTCTGTGACGGCAGAGTCGGGGAATAGCCTTGAGCCTGTTGTTTCTCCAGAGAGCTACACTATTATGTGTGCGACACTGGAACATTTCACACCTATCTCTACACGAGGGTTTTCTCTCCGTAATACGGCTTTCCCTCTCTCCTTCTTTCCTTACCCCCCCCTTCCGCCCTTTTTTATCTCAGATTATGAAGAACCCAATCTGAAGCTCTTTTCCAACATGGAGTAGGCCTCCAGGTGCGTACCGTCGGGTACGGGGTTTTCTGTTTAATTAACAGAGACTTCGTTCCTTGTCGTCAGTGTAAACGCTTCTATGGGACCTAAAGTCCTTAAGGAGTTAGGGCTTAATTAAATCCCTACCTTGTGTAGTAGCATGTGACAAGCGGAATGGTCTGTACACGCCTAAGACTGCACGCAGTCTCTACCATGTACCCGGAGAGAGTCAAATCTCTCTAGTTTTATATACCGCCGGTCAGAGAACGGCTTCAAGACTTACTAATTATTAGTGATCTCTAGCGATGTAGACGATTGTAGACCACCTCGGTTAGGCACCATGATTCCGCACCGTGCAGGTGGATGGCGAGGATAAGACCGACGTAGACAGTTCGTTTGCCTTCGATTGCCTCGGGCAGAGACGTATTTCGAGCCAAATACGTAGTGACGGAGCGCGCGCAGAAAGCCGCTGTTGTCTACAATCGTCTACGATGCTTTCACGCACAATGCGCACGCGCGATGTGCCGCGTTACATGTCTCTCCAGACCTGGCAGCATCGTATCAGAACTTCAACCCTCCTCCGGCGACTCGGCCTGGAGACTATCTACATCCACATCTCGCGCCGACAACTTCGCTGGGCAGGCCACGTTGCCCGGATGCCCTGGCATCGCCTCCCTCGGAAAATGCTCACTCCTCCTGGTGCGCCTCCAAACGTCCCCGTGGGTCCCCACAGTTCACGTACGGCCGTAGATAAGGCACTCCGCCAATTCCATACGAGCAGCGACCTGGTACTCCCTCGCTCAAAAACGTGACAACTGGCGACAACAAATCAACTCGTCCTCAATCCCCCTTTCTACCACCCCCCGCCTCATCGCCAAGTGGCCCTAGTCGCACGCGCCATGGCGCTGGGAGTACCCGTGCATTGGGGTGAAGGCTGGCCTCTTAGTTAGTTAGTTCGTTAGTTCGTTAGTTCGTCTCTAGAGGTATAGAGATGATGTCCTTGACTCAAAATGAAGTTATCCAACCGACACTCAACGGATCGTTCGTGACGTAGCGCTAACGCGTAGATAGTCTCAACTATGGGCGTCAAACCACACGAGGTGATTAAGAGCGCGTTTGTCGACGCGTTCGTCCACGTGATGAAGGCCGAGGACCGCGAGCGTTTCATCGAATTCCTGCAGGAGCGTCGACGCCCTGAGGCGAAACTCGAGGAGCAGCGTCCAGCCGAGGCGAAGCGCGAGGAAGATGAGCGTCTCGAGGCAAAGCGCGAGGAAGACGAGCGTCAAGACGAGCGTCTCGAGGCAAAGCGCGAGGAAGATGAGCGTCTCGCCGCATTTGAGGCAAAGCGCGAGGAGGAGGAGCGGCTCGGTCCTTTGGACGAAAGATTTGAAGAGGACACGGCAGAAGACGAAGACGACGCTGCCGGAAGCGCGTCGTGCCGTGCGCAACGCCTCGAGTTGTACGCGCTAGACAGCGACTTCGACGGGCTAGTTCTGGCCTCGGCAGTACAGGTCGCGGGTCGAGCATACGCGAGGATCGTCGACGTCGTGCGAGGCGGGGCCGTGCCGACGCGTCGTCCGGAATTCCAACCTCCCGAGCACGCAGAGATCCGGCGTAGGTTTTACTCGCTCGATAGCGAGGGCGAGGGCGTGGTTTGCGTGGGCGCGTTGCTCGAGGGCGTCAGCACCAACGCCCTCAAGACGTACGAGGGAGGCCGTCGCATCTCGCTCGTCGACCTCGAGCAGTTTCTTCGGGCGCACGCTCGGTCGCGCAACGCGACGCTCGCGTTGACGACCGCCGCCGAGGGCATTATGGCCAGAAGAGATCCCCCGCTGGTCTTCCGCGGGGAGCTCGAGCGAAGTGCCTCCCGCGCCCAGCGTCGGCGCGAAGCCGAGCCGGAGCCTCTGGCAGACGCAGGCTTGGATCTCGCGGTGCCCGAGGCGCGTCCGCCGCCTCGCTTCGAGTCGTTGATTAGCGGTGTTGCACCCGCGCGCCCGCCGTCTTATATCGACCTCGGTCGGGTGACTCCCGCGTGCCCCGAGTCCGTCGTCAAGGCTCATCCTGTGATGCGAGGCGTCGAGCTTCGGATCTGTGTTCTCTTCGAGCCGGCCGATGACGACGAGGAGGCGGGGCTCGCGGGGAGGGCGATCCACGGCGTTCTGCGATGCGAGGACGGCTCCGACGCGGCCGTCGACGCGCCGTTGGTGGCCGCAACCGCCGGGAACCTCGTCGAGACGAGGCGATGCGCTTCGGTGGTTTCCTTCGAGTGCGATGTCAACACGGCCGCCTCGGCGGCGGCAAGGGGTCCCGCGCTGCACATCAACCTATTCGATACGCTCTATGGTGGCCCCATCGGCGCGGCGTCCCTTCTTCTCTCCGATGTTATCTCGAGGCTCAGAAGACAAGAACAGCACGCTGATGGTGGCGTTGTCGAGGTGCGGTGCCCCATCTCGGCCTCGTACCCCACTGTGGCAGGCGAGCTCGACATTGTCGCGACTTTCGCGAAACGCGCCAAAATTACCACACCCCCCAAGGCATTTTCAGGTCCGTTGGAGTCAAAGGAGAGGATTTTTCTGGAGTGCACATGACGAAAAAAAGGTCCGCCACGACCTCTTGTGTGGCAACGGCTGTGAGATTTTCTTTGGCCGCGAAGTGAGACTAAATCGAGAACGCCTTGTTCTAGGCCTCGAGATGATGGCTCTCCGTTATTTTCGTAGATTGCGTCAAGCATGAGGAACAACGCGCAGTGGCGGCGCACCGAGTCGCACAGGGAGTTGGCGGCGTCGTACGATGAACCCGACGGGTACCTCTCGGTGTCCGGGGACACGCCCCGAGAAGAGGACAGGGAACCGCGGCGGCCGTGGCTTTTAGGCCTGATCGTCGTGTTGTGCGTGATCATCATGGCGCTTGCGGTTGGGTTGGCAATCTCGCTGACCGCCGCGGGCGGCAGCGGCGGGTCTTCGTCGTCCTCGTCGTCCTCCTCGGAGGAAGAGGAGAAGTTCGCTACGCCGGTACCGACAGACGTCGCGGCGACGAGCGCGCCGGTTCCGACCGCGGCGCGCCGACCGACGGTGGCGCCCGGGTCGCCAACCGTCCGACCGACGACGCAACCCCCCGTGACCTTCCGGCCGACGGCGACGCCCGGATCGCCGACCTTCCGACCGACGGCGGCCGGACAAACTTCTTCTTTCGCGTTTTGTTGTTATTATTCGCCGAGCGGGGATCTCTGCGGGGACTGCTCCGATCCCACGACGTCGGGATTTTGTTCCGAGTCGGCCTCTAACTGCGAGGGCGCGTGCTCCGGAACGTTCTGCAGCAACCCCGCGCCGACGACCTTGCCCGCGCCGCGACCGACGGGGCCCACGGGCGCGCCGTCGTCGTCCCCGCCGAGCTCGGAGCTCGCGCCCATCACGCAGCGCAACGTGTTCGCCGAGGCGGGGGGGGTGTTCTACGTGAACCCGACGTACGCGGCCAATTTGGACCGGACGATCGCCAACACGCGGAACGCGGACGTCGCGGCGACGTTGGAAGCGATGAAGGAGGTGCCGTCGGCGTACTGGATCGACGTCAAGTCGAAGATCTCGGGGAACTCGACGAGCGACCTCCGGGGCATTCTGATCGACGCCCTGCGCCAGGATCCAGTGCCGTTGTGCGTGTTTATCGTCTACGACCTCCCGAACCGCGACTGCCACGCGTACGCGTCGCGCGGCGAGATCTGCTGCGCGTACTTTTCTGACGGGACGTGCGACTACGACAACAGCGGCGACTGCGCGGCGGGACTGGACGAGTACAAGACGAGCTACATCGATCCCTTCGTCGACGTTCTCGTGCAGTTCGACGGCATCGTGCCGGTCGCCCTCGTGATCGAGCCCGATTCGCTCCCGAACTTCGCGACCAACGCCGACGATCCACGGTGCGGGAACGAGGGCACGCAGAACGCCTACACCGAGGGCATCGCCTACGCGGTCACCCAGGTCGCGACGCGCACGACCCACGTCGCGACCTACCTCGACGCCGCGCACGGCGGGTGGCTCGGCTGGGAATCCAACCTCGACAGCTTCGTCGCGACCGTCGCCGACATGGGGATATCGGACTACATCCGCGGCTTCGCCACCAACGTGGCTAATTATCAGGATTTGGGCATCCCGTGCGACGGCGACGACGAAGACTCTTGCCTCACGGGGGATTCGACGCGCGCGTGTTGCGATGACCCTTGCGGTCTGCTGGCCGAGTACAACGGCGCGCAGAACGAGTACAACTACGCGAAAATGCTCGTTTCGGCCTTCGAGGCGGCGATCCCGGGGTTCGACCCGCACGTCATCATCGACACCGGCCGCAACGGAAATCCCGCCGGGCGGACCGACTGCTCGACCTGGTGTAATCCGCGCGACATGTTGGTCGGCGAGTGGCCGACGGCCGATACTCTCGATCCCGACAACGTCGACGCCCTCTATTGGCTCAAGACCCCGGGCGAGTCCGACGGCTGCACCGAGCTCCTGCCGAGCGAAGACAACGAGTTCGTCGCCGCGGGCGAGTGCCCGCGCTACGACCAGAGTTGCGCGGCCGTCGACTCGATCGGCACGGCCGACGGCGAGCCGTACTGTCCCGAGGCGGGCGTCTGGTTCGAGTACCAGATCAAGATGCTCGCGGGGGCCGCCTTTACCGCCACGACGTCCCCGACGATCGCGGTGTCGCCCCGACCAACGCACTCTCCCGCGCCGACGATCGAGACGTTGGTCTCGAGACACGGAGCTCTCGTCGTTTCTGGCAACCGCGTCGTCGACTCGAACGGAGACGCCATCCAGCTCGTCGGCGTGTCGTTCTTCTGGAGCAACAGTGGCTGGGAGGGCGCCAAGTTCTACACGTCCGGCGCCGTCGACGCGCTCGTGGACGACTGGGACAGCGACATCGTCAGAGCGGCCCTCGGCGTCGAAGACTCGACGGGCTACGTCGACGACCCCGACGCCAACCTCGCGCGCGTCCGCGTCGTCGTCGAGGCCGCCGTCGCCCGCGGCATCTACGTGATCATCGATTGGCATTCTCACAACGCCGAGAAATACGTCGACCAGGCGAAAATTTTCTTCGAGACGGTCGCCACAGACTACGGCGCCTACGCGAACGTCGTCTTCGAGGTCTACAACGAACCCATCGACCAACCCTGGTCGACGCTCACCGACGACTCGGCGACCGCTTCGGAGACAATCAAGGGCTATGCCGAGGAAATTATCCCGATTATCCGCGCGCATTCTTCCAATCTTATCGTGGTCGGCACGCGCTCCTATTCGCAACAAGTCTGGGAAGCCGCGCTCGACCCTATCACCGCCTACGACAACATCGCCTACACTTCGCACTTTTACGCCGGAACCCACGGCGCCTGGGAACGCTCGCTTGTGAGGAAAGCGCTGCTCGGCGCGGACTACGTCGCCGCCGCCGGCGAGGAGGCCGAATGGGCCGACGACCAAAACCCAACTCCCGTCGCCGTCTTCGTCACCGAGTGGGGCACCGTCTCTGCCGACGGCGGCGGCACTGTTGACGAAGACTCCACCCGCGACTGGCTCGCCTTTTGCGATGAGTACGGCATCTCGCACTGCAACTGGTCCGCCTGCGACAAGGACGAGGGATCTGCAATTCTCGTCCCCGGCGCCGACGTCAACGGCGCCTGGTCCACCGACGACTACACCACATCGGGCGCCTTCGTTCGCTCACTTCTCCTCGACTACGCAGCAGCAGCAGCATCTACTTCGTGAATATTTTAACTGATGGTGTCTCGATTTGGCGAACGAACGAACGAACGAACGAACTAACGAACTAACTTTCTTCTGGCTGCTTGCATGCATTTGCATGCATGACAGAGACTTAAGCTTGGCCCATTGTATGTAACCATGTACGTACATTTTAATGCCAAGGGGGGGGGGGTGGATCGCCCTCTTTCTCGGCGGCGCTGCTTGACCATCCGGCACTGAGACATCGAGCCCAATTTTATGCCTTCAACTCAGAGGTGCCCCACCCAATGCCGCCGCCCGTGTTACTTCTTACATAGAGGGTATGGGTAGAATCAACATAGTCTGCATTGTCTGTCTCTAGCCCTGTTGAGAGACCTTCTCCCTTGTTTCCCCAAGCTTGAGAGACTGGACCGGGACGGAAGGTGTTCAAGGTTGGTATTAGCGCCGCAGAGGTCACCAAACATGTGCTCAAGACCCTTCGTGACCCCTTGAGGCACAGAGACCGTCGATACGACTGGTGGCAGTTTTGCTTTCGACCTTGATTTCAGCCAATCATCCAATAGAGAACAAGGTATGCCCTGCGCGCCGAGGCGATGGGCCCAGCGAGCATCGATATGCGGGGACTCGCTGCGGGAACTCGCGAGGTTATCGACCCTACATTAGCGCGATGCACCTGTTGGTCGGCTTTATGCACGCTTCAGCACAACCAACCTGACTCGGCATCGATCAAGCGCGCTCCGAGCCTCGCGGAGAGCGTCTGCGTCTGCGGACAACTGTCGGGAATATCGTTCTCACCGCAGTCGCCCACCTTATCGACCGTCTTATGCCGCAACGTGAACACCGATGAACAACGAAAGTGGTCATTGCGCACCCCTCCCTGAATATTGTAGTAACATCGACCAGCCTTCCCCTAATATTCGACTCGCAGCAACGAGGCAGCAGCGAGGCAGGTCACGCCGTAGGTATATGTCGATAGATCGACGAGGTGGAGGCCCTCGGGGACTGCCACGAGTGCGCGTAAATACGGGCTAGCGGGTAGAGTCCGCGTCGGGCACGGCATGTGCGTAGCAATCCGCTTTGCCCCGGAAAAGCTACAGGAGACACTTTACACAGTATATTTGCACAACGTTCAAGGCAAAATGTTTCCATCAAAGACAGTATAAGCTCACCAATACCTTGACGAGTACTACGGTCCCATCAGACGCCCGGGTACCGGCAAAACGGGTTTCTCCTGGCGCAGCGCCAGAGCGCGCGATCCGAGAGGCAAAAGCCGCAAGTTTAACACGGCGTACGAGAAGCGCAAGCCTATCTTCGACTATCTCGAAAAGCACGGCGAGCAGCAGGGTGTCGCACTGCTCGAGGCTCGTGTCAACGCGCGTCTGCAACCCGGTCAAGAATCCAACTGGAAGGCCATCTGTGATCTCCTCCCGGAGATTATCAAGGAACTCCGTCCCGAATCCTTCGAAAAGAACAGCAAGCGTGCTCAGGTGGCGCGAGCCAAGACGCGGGATGCCAAGCGCCAGCGCGTGGTGCCGCAAGCGTCGAGCACGAACGACTAAACTGCTGGCTCTTTAGCCTGGGAGTTCCTTACCGTTATTACGGCGATAGATCCTTCTTCTCCCCGCTTCCCGAGAGGTGGGTAGCGACCGCGTGCGGTCTTAGGTGGCACTAGACCATTCCGTCTCACCACATTCTACGTGCGAGGGACAAATAGAGTGCCTGACATCACAGGTACATAGTGACCTGCTAGCTTTCACACTGTCAGAGAAACACATAGCTACCGTCATCTACACGAGAGGACTCTGCATCTTTCGGCAAGCGTGGTGGAACGCTTCGAGAAAGAGGAAGGACCAGACGGGCTAAATGCCTAGTTTAAAAGTGGAAGACGGGAAGGAAGGAACGGGGTACGAATTGAGGGAAAGTCGTGCTGAACGGAGAGAAAACCCGCAAAGAAAGAGAGGTTGAAGTTGGGCTAGGGAATCAGGAGTGAAGTGTCGGAGTTCCAGAAAGTCATACACGAATATAAACATAATAACTCTCTGGACCGCCTCTGAGGAATTCGCCGGCCCATACTGGCTTGGCGGGATCCAGCTCGTAGCTATGGTCCTAAAGCGATGTCTGCAGAACCCCACCCGTGCACGAGATACCTTCGCTTTTCCCGCATCCCTCACGTCTTCGCGCAATCAACCAAAACCCCTCGATGCCCTTGCCCCCCTCTCTGACAGGGTCGGATAAGGAAGTTCGTACGAGCCGTTAACTATGTTTCAGTTTGTACTAAGACATACTCAACGGATCGCTGAGCTATGTTCATTTGTACTCAAGCAGTATGTGCCGCCACGCCGCGAGATCGTCGCGATGGAACTAGTCCCCATAGTGAAGTCGGCATCCTTTCGTCCCCTCACGCAAAAAAAGGGAAAAGCCCACGCGTTGTAGGACCCGTCGGCGTCGTTGCGGCGCGGGCTAGTCTCGTTTTCTTATCCGACCCTACCTCTGAGTAGTCGACTTAAAAAAACCCACGGTCTTCTTGGCGCAACGGACACCGTTTTAGAGAAGAAGATATGGGGGATCCAGAGCGCTTCGATTTGACAGCAGTATGGACTCCATTAAATGGAGCGACCGTGATAGCGATGTCGACGATGTTATAAGGGTGATGACTGCACATTCGTCGATAACGAAGACGAGCGCCCCAGCGAAGCGACGACTCTATCGCACTGCTGGCGTGTTTGCGCCTTTGCATCAAGCTCTCCAAGCGCAAACCTGTAGCCGAGGCGACCGACTGCGATGCGGTGAAGGTACGCCGCCATAGCTGCGAAGGATGCCGCGCCGCTCTCGTCGAGCCGACTTGGGCATGATGAACGATGAGTCCGTAAACAACGGTTCTTACTACGGCTTCGTCCTCGAAAACCACCACCACTAGGTGTACAGTGGATCCTCATACGATCCGTCCTCTCGACTCAAAAAGCACAACACCATGCACAAGTCCTCGTCGTGCAATGGCCGCCCATGGAGGCTGGCTGTCGTTATCGGGCCTTGTCGCAACCAGATTCCCGCCACGCGTGTTGAATCCGACGTCAAGCGAGCCAATCCTGGCCTCAAGCCCAAGGTCAAGAAGGCTGAACTCGCGTTGAACCAGGACGATGTCGTGATATCGTCGTGTAAGTTGATCATCGTGGCGCGTTGAAACGGCCTGCTCTGCTCTGCCCGAGAGGCTTCCATGCGAGCGCCAACCACAGCTCGCTCGACTCGAGACTCCCGACACATAATATGCTAAGCACCGACTACTCCAGGGAAGTGGGAATTGGGGGAGCTCGGGGAGGGTCGGCGTGGGTCTGGTTTAGTGCAGTCTGCACGCGCGCGCGCGTGCTAGTACTACGTGTCGTTCAGGTAGCGTTGGTGAGCACCGTGTCCAATCCCGTTGCTTGAGCCCCCCATAATACTCCAGAGACCTTATTTTACGACATAGCGGTATTACGTAGGTACTTGAGAGGAGCACCGCCGCCGACGCCGCGGAAGTACTCTTCGGCCAACTCCCCTATGGTCGCTGGGCATGAGGCGAGCTTCGTCGCAAGAGCGAAGTTTGGAAGCGCGGGGGGGTCAACCGGCCAGGTCGATTTATCCGACACAACCAGTCTTTGTTGACCAAACAGAAGGGCGTCGTCTGCGGCGTCGTTTGAGTCGGCGGCCGAAGCCCGTGGCGGTGTCTCTGGAAACAAAGCGGGAGTGGTCGCAGGGGGGTCCGATATCGCGCCGGTGAGACGCCGCGGCGCGTCATTGCCACATATTTGGTCGTGGATCTCGCTGATGTGCCTAGCAGGCATTCCGCTTAATCGCATCTGGATTGGCCGCGCAGGTGGACCGTTGGCCGAGCCTGTCACCTTGTGCTGCTCCAGCATCGTCGCGACCGAACCAAGCACCTCGCGAGCGAAGGCGGCGCACTTCTCATCTCCCCGTTCCTGCGCTGCCTCGGCAGTGCGCTGCAGCTGGTTGGCGCCTTGGTCCGTCATGGCCTGGAGGAGTTCCTGCCGGAATGTTAAGAAGCCGTAGGTGTCGTCGTTGAAAGGTGCGTGAGAGAAGACGTGGAAGTGCTTTATTTTCCCGTAAAGGACCGCGAGGTCCTGGCAGAGTACGACCGCGAGATGCTCGACGACCTCGACAAAGTGCTTCGTGGCGACGTCGAGGTCGCCCTTATTGAAGTCGGGCGATTCGAGCCACTCTTAGTATGAGTCCAGCAATGTCCCGAAAACCTTCTTCACCAACGGCTCGTTTGTTGTTGTTGGACCAACGCACGCAACAAGAAGAAGTATCCGGATCGGGTCGGGAACCCGGCGGTATGCCGGATCATATCCCACGGCAGGTCGGTGAGGTAGCTTCGATTCAGCGCCGTGTATCAACGATAATTCCCGGCGCGCCCGACTTGCTGCTCCAAGACGCCGCTGGCAATCCCGTCTCGCAACGACCTCCCGCGATTGAGGTGGACTTTCTTCGGGGCATTCACCAGCGGGCTGCGAATGTTCACGTACATCCAGCTGCAGTGGTTGGACATTGTCTGCGGCGTGAGGCTTGTGCGCACGTTAAAATCGCCGGTGCGACAGTTGCAGCCCGGGAGCACGTGGAAGGAATAAAAATCTCGATGGAGGCGACCCTCCTCGTCGCGTTTGGGTCGCCACCGGGGCACGTCCACCTTAAATACGACGTACAATTCGAAGAACGACAGCGCCAAGTGGAATTGCAGGCACAGCTCGGGCTTCGTCGCGTGTCGCATCGACGCGCTTAACATAACCTTGCCGTCGAGGTTGGGTTTTCCGTTGTTGAGCGCAAAGACAACTACCCGGCACGGTTGCGGTCCCTCTCTCGCCAGAAATACGTCGGCCAGCTGGAGTTTCCTCGCGTCGTCCCCTCGAAACGAAAGCGAATCGCGAAGCAGCTGCGACAGGCGCATGAGCATCGCCTGCTTTTCGGCAAGCTTGTGAGGGCAAGCGGAGTCCTCGAACAGCCCGATCGTGCTCAACTGGTACTTTTGCTAGTCGTCGTAGTCACCGTTGATGTTACGAACCAAGGCCCTATCTCCGCAGAGCTCCTCGCGCCGCATTGCCGTCTGGTGCGCGTGCTCCTCAAGAATGGCTTTGAGCTGCGAGGACGAGACGCTGTCAAGACGACAGCTGATCGGCCAAAACGCGAGGCGTACCTGGCCACCAGCGCGAGGTGCGGGGATGCCTTCCAGTTCCGCGCGGAACTCATCGTCGAGCCTCTGAACTGCTTGCAAGTCGGTGACCGCCTTGATGGCCTGGCGCACGGATTCGATCCCGACCCCCCTCCCGGCGCCGCCCGTGCGCGGCACGGCACGGGCGGCGCCACGGGCTTGCCGTTCTTCAGCTTCGGCCGAACCGTTACGAACGCGGCGAGCCAGAGCTCGACCGTCGACGGCACCGCGCCGGAGTACACCTGCTTGTCGACGGGCATCGTCATGCCGCAGACGACATCGCCCGGCCTCGCGTGACACCAAGCATACCACTGCCTCACCCAGAGGTCGTACGCCTCCGCCGTGCCCTTATTCTTTCGATGCGCCTCGACAACTTCGCGGCGCGCGAGACGCGACGCGCGGAGAGCGTCGTCCGTCGGCGCCGTCGCGGCGTCCGCCGGCCGCTCGCCGCTCGCCGCGTCGTCCATCGCTCGAGCGCGCGCGGTTCTCGTTGACTGCGCGTTGAAGTGTCGCCGACGGCATCAACGACCGGCCGCCCGCGCGGCGCCAGGACTGCAAGTTTCCCGTTGTCCCTGCGACTCTGGGACTCTGGACTCGGACCGGTCGCCCTCGCCCGCGCCTTGGGACGCCTCAACGGCTCGAATGCGTCCTGTTTTTGAGACGATCGCCGACTGCGGTTGCGATGGAGGACGGTGCCTCATGAATCCTGAGCCTTGCGAGGGCATCCGCCCTCCCGGCGTAGGTTGGCACCTATTCGCCTCCCGGGCGGGCCGGTTGGCAGCCGGAACGTTCGCAGTGGGACGGGGTATGGCCGGGGGCGAAGACGGAAGGTTATCGACGAGTTGGTTGTCAGTCACAACGCGGTCTCCTCGTCGCATGGCGACAAGCTTGATGGTCACTCTCCGCCGACCGACCTTTCGGCGCTCCTCGTCTACAGGCCCGTGATTCCGGACTGGCTCCTGTCGGTCCGGCCTGGCTCCCATGCTCGGGAGAGGTCTGAAGTTAGTTAGTTTTGAGACGATCCGTTAGTTTGGGAGACAGGGCCAATGTCGAGAAGAGACAGGCCCGTTGGTTGAATTAATCACGCTTACCCTTAACTTTAGGACATATCTTTGCAATGTCAGCGGCGGTGGCGGCGGCGGCGGCTGTCTTCACATGATGATAATGATGATGTGCTTTTAAACAAATGGGACGTCGGAAGCAAGTCGCGCCCTTATAAAATGCCGTTGTCCAAGTTGATCTCGCCCATACCAAGCGCCCGCCTCAAGTCGCGGACGACAAAGGGCCGCACGAACTTGTCGCGTCAGGGGTCATCCCCATTGAGTGAGTCGGCGTCGATGCCGACGCTCCCCTCGGACCGACGACCGTTGACGATGCAGAGCGCGCGGCGTCGCGAGACGGCGACGTGGGCGACGACGCTCGCGTCGGGCGCGAACGAGTGGTCTACGGAGACGCGAGATGCGTGGAGGTTTGCCAATTCGGCCGTGCGTGACGAAGAGGAACACCAGGAACGGAATCGGCGACGGACGATCGAGACGATTCAGGCCCATAACAAGATTTTGTTCCATCGGGCGCGAGACAGGCTCACGCAACTCGCGAGCCATAAGTTTGGGAGCCTCGAGGCCATGTTTAAGGAGTTTAAGGCCGACCACGACGGAATGCTGAGCCTAGACGATTTTAGCGCAGGACTTAAGCGCCAGAAGCTCGAGAGCGCCTTTCCGCGCGACTATCAACGTGTCGTCTTCGAGGCAATGGACCGCTCCTACGGCGAGAAGCTCCACGTCAACGACCTCGTCCGCATCCTCAATCCCGACATGGACAAGTACAACAAGGAGCTCGTCATCGCCTTCCCGTTGCCCGAAGATGGCGACTTGAACAACGCCGGCCGTCAGCCGACCGACATGGCATCTTTGGTGGATAAACCACTGCTTCCAGATCACCTTCACCCGATCAAGGACAAGATCATCGACGCCGTGTTCCACAAAGCACGAATCGAGAAGCGCGAGGACGGCGTCACCGACCATAAGGCGTACCTCATGAACGCATTCAAGCAACGGGACGAAGACATGAGTGGGATGCTCGCCCCTGACCAGATCGTGATGGCTCTCGGCCCGGGACAACTCGATCTCAAGGTCGACCCGTTGGAAATCAAGGAGCTCATCGACCACGTGAGCGACCGAGGGGAGAAGGTGAGCTATAAGGAATTCATCCGGTGCCTCGAGTTCACCGAGATCGAACCCACCTACAACCCGTTCTTCGACCACCGGAATCGTGATCTCCTCACGCTCAAGAAGCTCGCCGACGCCCCGTGGCCGTGGGAAAATCCGGACTGGGACGAGAGCGAATTGGCGCCCGACCACCAGATTCCCAAGGCATCCAACGTGGAAATTGACAACAACAATAAGCCGGACATTCCGTACATCCGCCAGCTCGTCACATCGCAAGAAATTCAAAAGTACAACTGTCTCCTTGCCAAGGCACGCACCGAAGCCACAAAGGGTCAGGAACGACCTCGAACCTCTACGGGTGACGTCTTTGCGGATATGCGGGCGAAAAGTCGCCTACAGCTCGCGTCGATCTGCCCGCGTTTCGTTGCACCACCGCCCACGGACTGGACGAGGACCGGCTGCGGTGGCAACGGCATCAGCACAAAGTCGGGTCTCTACCTCCCGAAGAGCGAACGCTTTGTCACAACTTCGCAGGCTTACTTCAAGCCCATTCATTACCAACCCGACCAGTCTGTGGTTCGCGACGTCATCAGCGACGCGCAGAAGGCCGTCGACGCGCGGAAACAACGAGCCCGGGCGCGAAAGGCAAGGAATCTCCAGCTCGAAAAGCAAATAGCCGCGCGCCAGCTCAAACGCGAAGAGATGATATACATGAACCAACAGCAAAAGCTCAAGCTAAAGGTTAGACCGCTTGGCTAAATCTCCTCTTACGTTCTCCTCGCGCAGGCTATTGAAATGTACGACTACTACCGGAAAACGTACGAGAAGGACATCGTCTCCATTCGGCGTGGGCCGCCGGAAGTCATGCAAAAACGCTCAAACGTCAACCTTTACACTCGCATGTGGGGTGGTTCGCCAAACAACATGCTCCATCCCGCGAATCGATCCAAAAATCCTCGTGAGAGCTGGCAGACAACGCAGCAGGTTAGTTTCGCAACGATTTCAATGGCGCCATGACTCTTGCGTGCGCACGCAGATTGGCTTTGCTCACAAGCACCAGCCGGCTGCATTGTCAGTCCCATTAAGATGAAATTATCCTGCGATGCTTCGAAACACGACATCGCGAATGATGAGTCCGACCCGATGATTAAGGATAAATAGGCCCTGAGGCACCTAGAGCGAAAACGCTAACATTTTTCCGAACAGTGGTTCGTAAGGGGTCGAGAGTTACGTTGTGTGGCTTGCCACCCTTACGGCCCAGCCACCACGCACGTCTCCTTACAACCCCCTACACCCTCTTCTCACCTGCCGCGTCCTCTCTTTCTCAGCATAATAAAAACATAACACACCCCCCCTGTTGGCAGTCGACCGCATAGGGGTATATATAGCCCCGGGCACTCGCGCACTACCCTTACCCTGATCGCCGACTGCGGTTGCGATGGAGGACGGTGCCTCATGAATCCTGAGCCTTGCGAGGGCATCCGCCCTCCCGGCGTAGGTTGGCACCTATTCGCCTCCCGGGCGGGCCGGTTGGCAGCCGGAACGTTCGCAGTGGGACGGGGTATGGCCGGGGGGCGAAGACGGGAGGTTATCGGCGAGTTGCTTGTCAGTCACATCGCGGTCTCCTCGTCGCATTGCGACAAGCTTGATGGTCACTCTCCGCCGACCGACCTTTCGGCGCTCCTCGTCTACAGGCCCGTGATTCCGGACTGGCTCCTGTCGGTCCGGCCTGGCTCCCATGCTCGGGAGAGGTCTGAAGTTAGTTAGTTAGCACTCGCGCACCAGGCGTCGTCATCCTTTGATGGGCCCCCATCGTCTAGGATGCATACTAGACTCGCCCCAGATGTTCACGTTTCACTATGTGGGGGAAGCATAGGGGTATATATAGACCCCACTCGCACACACCAGGACCGGCATTCCTACCCTTACCTTTCGGACCGACCTTTGGGTCGCGTTCCAAGTCCGTTGAACGACAACTGTTTCTCAGATGATCATTCAATCACTCCGTGGTGGCCGAGGCCTCCGTGCGATCCGACAACAGGATCACGCTCTCCTCGCTGGAGCTTTGGCGCATGCTTGGAAGGAACCTCTGAGTTTCGATGTCCTGCTCGCGGCGGCGATGCACGACAGCTCATGGCGTGATGAGGACGAGTCGCCGCTTTTTGACGTTGCTCGCGGTCGCTTTTTCGATTTCGCATCGTACCCCCCCGACGCACGTGTGCGATTCTACTCGGCGGGCATCGACGCCCTTGAGTCTATTGGAGCCGCAGTCGCGGCTCTCACGAGCATGCATTACCTCCGGCTGATGGGCCGCGCGGCGCCGGAGAAATTTCGCCGAGCCGAACTCGCGCGTCAACATCGCCTGCGATCGTCCCAGCGTGTTGTCAACACCGATCTTGAGTACCTCCGATTTTTGGACACATTCTCCCTCTTCGTCTGCATGACGAGCCCTGCAGTGGAGGAACACCCTCTGTGGCTAAAGAACCGCGAAGACGACAAGAGCGTTTTGCAGACGCCGAACCAAGGCTCCCTTACTATGCGATGGACAGCCGCGGATCGCCTCGCAGTTTTCCCATTTCCCTTTGACACGGTGGGGAACTTCGAGTACACCATCCCTGTTGTGCATCTCCCGCGTACGACCTACCCAAATCGCGACGCTGCGCTGGCTGACTACCGCGCGCCATCCAATCGAACCTCCTGGACTGTCTTCATCGAGAGATAATCCTGAATGAGTGGCCGACTCTCTTGCGCACTTTCGACGCTCCACGACATAGACACGCCAGCCAGAAACTGTGCGTGCCGGTAGTCGGAACATGTAACTATTGACTTTCTTCTCGTGTCAACCACAACTCCGCAGTGTTCGTTGTGCCTTGAAAGGCCAGCCTTCAACACACACGCGGACCATTTCGGCATGAGAATGGGCGGGATTCACAATTTCGACACGGTCGACAAACGCGTGCAATCACCGTCTTCGCCAAGAGTGAGGTCTTTGCGAGGCGGCCGACAGGCGGGTACGGGAGATTCGAAGCTGTGTGCTGACGCGTTCTACATGCACGTCGCCTCGAAAGAACAACACGGGGTAAAAGGACATTTTCCCGAATGAAACGCCGTTCTCGCGCTGTTTTTGTCCCCTTGAACGGTCCTCGCTACGAAGAGTAGATGGAATGCCTTGTGACAGACAGGATGGACGTCCGCTGCTGGTCGTGCTGTTGCTTAATGTTGTTACCCTGGCTATGAGTGGGCACTTGGCTTCCGGCATGTCTTGAGGAATGATTTCGTACTGGGGGGGGCGAGAGATTCGCACTGGAACTGCATTGGAACTTGTGATAGCTCTAGGAGCTCGGTGGTCTTCGCAAGGACCGTATGGTGATTCTTGTCTATCCTTGTTTATGGTTTTTAAAAGTCGACTGCCAAGATGTGGGGGGCAGGCGCGGAGGGGCTTTGGGTTGTGTGGAGACGTGAGAGATGCCGGAAAGGCGAGTCAGTCCCGTTTAGGGATTGGGTTTCAAAAGTCGCCTGCTAAGAGGGGGGGGTTTCAGTAGGTTTCGTGGATACGTGAGGGATGCCTTGAAGGCGGGGGTGTATTTATGGGGTTTTGAAGGCCGACTGCTAAGAGGGAGCGGGTGCGTGTGGGTATTTATGGGTTAATGAAGGGTGTCAACTCAACACGAGGCGGCGGATGGACTACTAGAAGGGTCTCCTTGTATTGCCCCATCTTCTGCTCCATTTGTCCAGTTCGGTGCTACGGGTTCTCTTTCCTATTACCACCACATGCGTTCAACCTGCGCTGAGCGGGATCACTCTCCCGCCTGAGTACAAGCGGCGAACTTGGATTGCCCCATAACATGGGTGGTATTGGCGGCGACGGCGGTCGCGGCGGCCCTGCCTCTGAACCAGTCCCGTCTCTCTACCCCAAACACTCGTTCTGGCCCCTTCCCGATCTATATGCTCTACGCTCATTTTGCTGTCCCCTCTGTTTTACGCCTCTCTTGCGCCTCATCCCACCATGCGTTCCTCTGCGCTCCTTTTGCATGTCTCCTCCGTCTACGCCTCTCTTGCACCTCATCCTACCATGCGCTCTTTTTGTCGCTCTCACCACGCCTCTCACTGCGTTGCCGTCTCTTCCATGTTTCTCCCGTCTGCTCTGCTATTTCCGATTTTGCTCCATCGCCTTCCTTTGCGGTCGTCTTTGGCATTCTCTTCTTTTGTGTTTCTCTTCCTTTGTGCGATCATCCGCTCTCTGAGCCTGGGAGTTGCTGTAACCTAACTAACTAACTAACTAACTTCAGACCTCTCCCGAGCATGGAAGCCAGGCCGGACCGACAGGAGCCAGTCCGGAATCACGGGCCTGTAGACGAGGAGCGCCGAAAGGTCGGTCGGCGGAGAGTGACCATCAAGCTTGTCGCCATGCGACGAGGAGACCGCGATGTGACTGACAACCAACTCGTCGATTACCTTCCGTCTGCGCCCCCCGGCCATACCCCGTCCCACTGCGAACGTTCCGGCTGCCAACCGGCCCGCCCGGGAGGCGAATAGATGCCAACCTACGCCGGGAGGGCGGGTGCCCTCGCAAGGCTCAGGATTCATGTTGCTGTAACCATAATAATAACTAACTAACTAACTAACTTCAGACCTCTCCCGAGCATGGGAGCCAGGCCGGACAGGCAGGAGCCGATCCGGAATCACAGAGGAAAATCACGCAGTTCGGGCAGAGGCGAAGGACGAGGACTCGTTGATGACGGACCGCCACTGCGCGCGGTCTTGTGCGAAGTCGTGCAAGAGCGTCGCAGGCCGCAAACGTGTTGGTCCACGAACAATCGACCTGTCCGTCGCGTTCTGCCCAACCGAGCGAACCCCATCCCAGCGCGGACTTTCCGGGTGCTAACCGGCCAGCCCGGTTACCATAATAATAATAATAATAATAATAATAATAATAATAAGGGAAATAGGAATTCTAATGGATCGCTGCTGATGCGCGCACGTTTGTGAAGGCACTCGTGCCCTTGGGTCCCGAGTAGTCCAAAGGGTCCCGAGTAGTCCAAATCAAACTCCCCTAGTGCCCCTTTAGTTATTGCTCGCCCGATGTCGCACCAACTTTCTCTCGCTCGCGCTGTGTTCGTCCACGGCTTGCTGTCGCCGTCCTCGTTGTTGTCGCGCGTCATCTCAAGTTGACCCGTACGACATGCTCGAGTACTGGACGCCCCGTGGTTTTTAGTCACATCCTGTATGCGAAACATCGTCTGTCAGCAAGTGTGGGGTGTGGCTTTCGCATGGTTGAACCCGTATGGTTTGTGGAAAAAGACTTGTGCCCCGTAGTCGAGGGCCGCGCCTCAAGTACCCACGTACACTGTCGCGGTGGTAGTCGCGCTCTAGACACGACGGGTAGCAAAGCGCACCATGCCGCTAGGCCATGCCGGACACGGCTTGCTGGTGCCGAAGTCGTCGACTGCAATCGAAAATGAGCCGGGGTTTCGGAGAATTCCAGCGTGATCAAGCTAATCAAGCAGCGCTCTTGAAGCGCGGTACGCGATCAAGGAGACAGATGCGATGAGGGACACCATCGCCTATTGGCGTGGGTGATCCAAGCATCGGAAAGACGCCGGAGTCGATATTACTCGCCATGCAGGACATTAGGCCCGAAGCTCGAAGTGCTGAAAAGTTAACCCCAGCGGCGAGATTTTCGATACGTTCAACCGCGACGTGTGCACGTTCAGCTATCGGTGCTGCCAGCCAACTGGGTACCGGGATCAGCGCTGGCTCTCTCGAAACTCGGCGCAGGGTGATATAGTCGGACATGAATCCTAAGCAGAGCGCCGAGACCCAACGGGCGGAGATCGCTCCGTAGAATATCAGCGGAGTGCAGGGTTGTGATGCGCATGAAATTCAGCGATTTCCTGGCCATCGACTTCGCGTGCAGCCGAGTGCCTTGGTTCAGCGCCAAAGGAAAGCCAAGGGCTGGAGGAAAAGTAAGATTCAACTCAAAAGAGCGCGCTGCTGGACGTGGGCGATGCTGTCGGTGCGGCGGAAAGAACGCTACGACGCGTTGCGAACTGTTTGAGACGAGGAGAAATTCAAATCCAGACAGACCTTCGTTCACGTAAAGTAGACCATGTCATGTAAAGCAGACCCTTCGCTGCGTTACATCATCGCGCGCGACGATGCGTTCACTAAAGTATCACACTCTGATGCTCGTGTGTTGTATCTCTTTTCGACGCGGAGACGACAAAGGGCACGAACGTCTCCATGCTATACGGCCTATGTACCCCAAGTAGTTGAGAGTCGTCGCTATGAACTTCGATCTCGATCGTTGATGGAACTCTCAGAAAAAAGCACTACTAGCCGTATCCGAAGGCGACACACCATGGACTCAATTCTTGCCACTTACTTGTGCTGAGCTGAACACACACCATGGGCGCGTCGACGATTGTTTCATATGGAGCAACGACCTTTTTGCTGAGGCCCATCTCACAGGTTTTATTTAGAGCGTACCGACTGCTAATGCCGGTGGATTGGCGCAGGGTTGTTCGCAATTACACGCAGTGCGGAGGGCGATGGACGTATGCGTTCATGCTGCCGAGGTCGTTGGCCGTCGCGACCTCGTAGCAGGTTGTTGGCGTGGGCGGTGCCGCCCTCTTCTCGCCGATCTTCTTGCTAGTGTTCCCAGCCCTTTGGAGAGATTTGACCCTCTCCGGGTACATGGTAGAGACTGCGTGCAGTCTTAGGCGTGTACAGACCATTCCGCTTGCTACTACACAAGGTAGGGATTTAAGCCCTAACTCCTTAAGGACATTAGGTCCCATAGAAGCGTTTACACTGACAACGAGGAACGAAGCCTCTGTTAATTAAACAGAACACCCCGTACCTGACGGTACGCACCTGGAGGCCTACTCCATGTTGGAAAAGAGCTTCAGACTGGGTTAATCATAGTCGTGAAAATATATAATTGCGGAAGGGCAAGGAAGGAAGGAAGGAAGGAAGGAACGAGGGAAAGCCGTATTACGGAGAGAAAACCCTCGCGTAAAGATAGGTGTGAAATGTTCCAGTGTCGCACACATAATAGCAGTCGACATTTAAAGACACACATAATAGTGTCCCTCAACGTGTGAAAACGGTTTATGCATTTCAGACGTTCTTGAAGCGGAACTTGTGCAATATACATGAGAACAGTGAACAGTAGAACAAACAACAACAGAACAGGACAAATTAATTATGACGTCGAGCGTGTTGTGATGTTGCGCAAAGAAGCAGTATCGGTATCCACAACATCAGATGTTTGGTCCAATTCATCCTCGCTATTATCGTCCAGTTCCTTTAACTCTGGAGAAGACGAATTATGATCATCGGAGGATATGTCGATAGCAGTGTTGGTATTGTGCGTAGTCATTGTATCACTCAAGGTGACCAAGGGTGACATAAGAGACGAAAGGAGAGACATAGCAGCATCTGGTGTAAGAGCGTGTAGATCCAATGCAGGAATAACACGATCATGTGCATCAGACATAGCTGTGTGGGGGTTATGAGCTGCTGCGTCGATTAGAACTCGCTGTGCCTCATTATTATACGTATCTGGAGGGAGCTGTCCAATAGACGAGACAAGCGACCGAGAAATGATATGGACAAATACAGCAGAGGTCGGGATTATGATGTTCTGGTGCATTTGAAGACTTGACAAAATGTTATCTAACAAGGAAGCATGTTTGATGTTCTCGGTCACTTGGGTATTAAGAGTTTCGTAGGTTTCTTGCATCTGTGTGAGAGAAGTTAGAGCAAGCGATAGTTGATGTTCTCGTGCCATCAATTGCTGTTCGGTGTTAGTGAGAGTTAGAGATAAAGACCGAATCTCCTCTTTTAATTGGTGTAAGGATTCAGCCATATTGTCGTTAGCTTTATCTGGCGCGGGCTCAGCGGGTGGATTATCGATCGGCGCTGGTGACACATCTTCAGAAGAGGTATTATTAGAGAAGGTATCAATGATATGGGATGGGTAGCCAACTTGGATTAACACGTTTTTAAATGCTAATTGTTGATTAGGTGGAAGTTGGCGAAAGTAGTGCAGCATTGGCGGTACCGTCTCGGAAGAAGTTGCGTCAAGTTGATGAGAAACATCGTTAACAAAGCGTTCGATGAGCACGTTAAGTAACTCCTCAGGATTGGTAACTACGCAGGTTTTATCTTCCACAGATTGTAACAAAGACCAAGCTGCTACAAGAATCTCAAGATTTACACTCGAAATGAAGGGCAGCTGCAGTAAGAGCATGGTGTTAGCGTCAGGGTTGACGAGAATTTTAGAAGCATCAACGTTAAGGGATGTTGCAGTCTGCATGATTGCCTCTTTGAGCAGCTTGTTAATAGCAATGGACTTTCCAAGACGGAGGATTATGGCTCTTATGTGGGCAGCTGGATCATTATAACAAGAGAGTTGGAAGGGATGCTGATTGTTGCGAATTAACGCTATCCCATGGTTCGACAAGTTACACATCACACAAATCAACAGAAAGAAAGGGCGCGGTACATCGAAGCAGTGCGATGCATGTTGCTCAGACGCGAGATGATCCTCAATAATTTGGCGAATCCTGTCAGTTTTAAGCTCATCTTCAGTACAGATGATGAGCACAAGGGGTGTACCCGGCATGTCAGTTTTATTGTAACACTTTGTACACGCCACATGTACTTTGACAACCCCTTTAATGGGTGGAAAGCGGTGAAAGCGAGTACCTTCATTGGGTGATATAGCAGGGGCATTCCGGATGCGCTTTGCTTTGACGCACAGCAATGAACTAAGATATTGGACGTTGTCCACAAACTCTGTCTGTTGTGCTTCGGTAAGCAGCTGCTGCAAAGACTTAAGCCAACACTGAGGATCCTTATGCTGAGGGATGAGAAAGTTCGGCGGGGATGCACCAAGGGCGGATATATTCCCTGACATCATCGCAAGTGCGTCAAATTTGCAATGTTTAAGCAGGAAATACTCAGACTTTGATGTTTGCGATTTAGACGGTTGTTGGACAGTTGCCTTGGGTGCCTTAGGCGTACACGGGCGTAGATTGATGTCCTTGAGCCACCGACAAATAGGTTTGATGCTTCCGATTAGGGGAACTAATCGGTGCAACGCTTGGAGTTAGAGCATTAAAAGGTGGGGATAGTGACGGTGCACCACCACGACCACGGTTCAGGGTAGAATGGCGCCGGCTCGCAGCATCTTTGCTTTTAGTGGGATTCATCTTAAAAGGAATATCCACATCACATCTTTCATTGCATTTCACATTTTAGCGAGCCAGTATTACTTTACATAGCAGGGTTAGTTTAAAGTCATTTCGGAAATAATGAAGGGTAAGGATTAACCATCTAGTTGAGCTATGGGTTGTTTTAAGCCGAGTAACGTACGAAATCTGCAGAAGAGCGGAGTTCCAAAGGGTTTAGTAAATCCATCGGCGATATTTTGGGTACCGGAAACATGATGTAGACGTATACGTTTTAACTGTACGTAGTCGCGAATACGGAACCAGCGTGTGCTGATAGCCTTGGCCTTAGTCGCACTGTCGGGATTGTTGGGAAGATGAATAGCAGAGGCAGAGTCTCCCAGTATAGGACTGTTACGTATGAACGACATGTCCGATGGGTAGGGGATTGTCGTGAGCATCATAATCTAGTAGCAAGTCTTTCCCTGAAGGTTGGCGGAGATAGAAGTGAGGATTTATAGCGAATGCCATTTCTGTTAACAATTTGCGTAACCAGACCACATCATCGGCACACATATTAAGGGCGATAAGTTCACTCTCATGCGTAGAAGTAGCTGAAATAGGCTGCAACTTAGACTTCCAAGTGATGAGAGAACCAAACAAAAAGATAGCGTAACCGGTTGTAGACTTGCGGTCTTGCTCATAAGAGGGTGCATTATCGGCATCAACGAATGCGACTAGTGGATCAAAATTACCTGAATTAACTTGTTCTTTAGTGTAGTCCAACATGGTGGCCATGTCAGTACGATTACCGATAAGAAGTCGAAGATGGTCCATTAGAGCGGAAGAGCCAGAGTAGTACCAGAGGCGAAGATTACGATTTTCGGGCTTGCGCAAGTAGCGGAGCGTCCCTGTTAGTTCTTGAACATGAATAAATGCTGGATTATGCATTCCTCGAGAGCAACGACTAAGACTTTGGGATAGATCGGGGCGACAGGCCAATTGGACAAACGCGAGCTTGCCGAGTAGAGTGGAGAAGGTGTGAAGGATGAACTTGTCCATATCAGAAGATGGCTCTCCAGTTTTATACGTGGTTGATGGTGACATCGGTGTGGAGGTGGGACGTAACTGCATTAAAATGGGGTACTCTTCGAACAATGCATCAAGTTTAGCCTGACAGTCCAGTGATATAGAACCATCAGTTGTACGCGTTATGCGCATGCCTAAGAGAGTATGGACTTCCTCGAAGGTGTCGACTGAGTATTCCTTTTTCAGGGCTTGCTGGAACTCACGACGTAGAGTTTCCGAAGTGCAAGTAATGACGACGTCGTCTACTGAGAGCGTGCAAATTAGAAATGTAGCGTCAGCTTGGACTTTAGCGTAAATGCATGTGTCTGTTCGAAATCGTGCGTAACCTAATGAATCAAAGAAGCTGTTTATGGTTTGATTCCAAAGGGCAGGGCTCTGACGTAATCCATAGAGAGATTTAAGTAGCTTTGGGAGACGACGGCCTTGGTATTTAGTATCTTCGGGATCGAGAAGGTAACTGCCTTGTGGCAGTTTGACATAGACATGAGAATCGATGGGAGCTTGAACAAAAGCGTTAGGGACGTCGACATGGTAGACGGGAAGTCGCAGATGAGCTGCTAGCGCCAGAACACAACGGATGCCAGTAAGCTGTGCCATAGGGCTGAATGTGTTGAAAAAATCGGTGCCCAGAGAGGCTAAGAATCCTCGAAGGACCAGGCGTGCTTTATGTTTAATGTACTGACCAGCAGCGTTGGTTTTTATACGTAGGACGAGGCTGGTGTCAATAGGCTTTGAGTTGACCATTTGCAGCGCTAGTTTAAAGCAGCCAAACTTAACAATATCAAAAATCTCCTTGGAGATGGCAGCAACATAAGCTTTGCGATCAGCGTCTGAGAGACCTTTGAGACAGTTCAACTCATATTCATCAATTTTGATATCTTTGGCTTGAATCTTGTATTCGTCCGAACCAACCGTGCTGGGGTCATGAGTCGTCGTCAGATGAGTAATTGCGTAAGAAGCGACATTTCGTGCAGATGAGCGCGATCGAGATCTTCGACCGTTGAACAACTAGTAGAGGAGCATCACCAAGGTGGGTGTAATGCGATTGCACGGTGATATAGTCTTCGATGGCGGAGAGATGAGGCTCGGAGGCACCATAAGAAGCGTCATTATGATCCAAAATGGAGTGGGGCGTGAACAAAGCATAAACATATGGAGCGGGAGGAACTTGAAAGGCGTGAGCATGTTCAGAAATTAAATGGACGAGAGCTTGAGGGAGGTGAAAGTCTGAAGAGGACTGTGGGATCGCTTGGTGCACATGGTGATGAAGGGATGGTGTAAATTCCCCCTCTGGAGGTATAGCCGTCCAGTGGATGCCATGAGCAAGATGAAGGGAGTGGAGGGTGGGGTCGCAGAAGGTTATGTACTGCTTGGAGAGGTCATACTTGAAGTCGGCAACCGCACCACCGGCTTGTTTATAAGCGGCAACAGTAGGCGAGGCAATACGAGTAAGAACATCCTTGAGATTGGTTTTGCGACGAGGCTGAGGGTGATGAGGACCACGGGTGAGACGGAGGACATCCTGGGAATAGAGAGACCGATAAGATGGTAAAAGTGGCAAAGTGTTGGAAGACACGTCAGATGTAGGTGTGGTGGCGGAAGTAGCGGGTGCAGAAGCAGCTGGAGCACATGCGGGGGCGGGAGAGGGAGCAAATGAGAAGAAGAAGTCCCCCTCTCAAGGTCATTGTCGGTAGGCATAGCATTCCCCCTCTGTGCCGCATCATTGGGTGTGCTGTGAACAGAGAAGGGAATGTCGGGTGAAGGTGCGGGAGGTGGATGCTGTTCATAATCAGGAGGGAATTTAGAAATAAGATGAGGAAAAGTCAGTTTAGAGGAAACACGGACTTGGCCGTTTTCAGGATTAAGGAAAACATCGGCTAAATGATTAACATGGGGTGTTATTAAAGGGTTTATAACGTTAGCACCACATAAATAGATGTAGGGACGACATCGGGGTTCATATTTATGAAATTCGTTAGGTTCCAAATCCAGATAACAAACAGAACCAAAAGGTTTGAGGTAGTCCTGTTGGGGAACATTACATTGGTCTAATAAAACCTGTTGGGGGCTTAGGACTTTATTGTAACTACGTTCGAGGGAAACATTAGGGAGGTGATTATACGATTGGATGGCATGTATAACAGCCCACGGGTAGTGTGGTGCCGGATCTGTTAGGGGGTGGCCCTTATAGGATACATTAAGCATATGCCGGAGTCGTGTAGACGCGGCAGTGGCTATGTGACCAACAGCGGCTTCTACTTCATGATTAAAGACATGTAAGTAAGGGGGGAACGCGGACATGTTAATACCATGTTCCACATGAAAGGGGGTTGTTACATGCTGAGATAAATAGGGTTTAAAGGAATCACAATAGATTTGTTTGAGTTGTACGTGAACATACGTAGAGCAGAAATTGCGGACAAACTCAAGGGCGTTACAAAATTCACTGGAGTTAGTGCTACGACAAAAGTACACTAACAAAAATTTAGAAATGAGACATTTAAAAACAATGTGCAGAGAAATCTGCTGCCTCTTACCCTTATCCGTCCGTTGAGAACGTGATCTCTTCCTTACCCTTCTTCTTCCTTTCTACACAATCTAATAGTCCTCTGATTTGTGCCTACGCTCATCATCATGGTCTAGCGCGTCCCGAGGTATGTAGCACTATACACTTAACCTTTCTCGTGTAGTTCTAGATGCCGCCTGTCGTGTTCTGAGGATATAGGGAACATAACCTTTCATTCCCCGAATTAACCTTCCAGACGTTCACGATGAGACGGGATGGTTTCCCAGGTGACTTACCACTGCTTGCTAAATGCTCTGCAGGTTATGGGCCCAGGCGGGTCCCTGAGAAACCATGTGTCAACATGCACGTAACCTATGGGTATTGGACTGTTACCGCGCCAGTTCAGCCTCGCCATGTGACACGCTTGTCAATATATCGCCATTACCATTGGGCTGTATATAATATCTTTTTGCACACGTGATCGTGTAACCTTGTGTGCACCTGTTCATAGCATCGTAATGTCATGTCAATGTTGATGTGTGTGTAATTGGCTAACCTGTACTCTTGCACACATGTTATGGAATATTTTGGGTACGTCCACTCGTACATTCCATAGCAATGCACTTAACAAGCTCCTTGAGAGCACCAAAACTAACCAGCTGCCTGAGTGACTACGCTTAGCGACACTACTCTGGACTCACAGCTTGCACAGTCGTCATATAGACACATTTTCCATCGAAAACGATGAGTGTACATAGACACCGATAGACAGACCCCCTTAGAATGTCTAGACAGTGTCAACTGCGTGACTGAACCCACAGGTTCCCCGTCAACTGCTATGGCAGAACACGCAGCACGAGCCGCACCCAAGGCGATCACAGGTGCGGATATATTGAAGCTCGAAGCTCCTGTAGTTGAGTTTCTTAATGAAGGAAACCGGTTTCAGCTTCAGAACCTCAAGGTATCCTTGCAAATCAAGCATATCAAGCAATTACTACGGTCCAGTCATGCCGATGCTTGCCTCGAGTACGGCTCGTATGAAGCATATACTCGGTCATGCAAGGACTACGAAATCCTCCGGAATCAAATTCTCGATCACGTTTTCCTGGAATGGAAGACCGATAGGGCTGCTGATCTCCATTTAGCTGTTGATGAATTGCCCCCTGAGTATCAGGAATGGCATTTCACCAAAGAAGCTTTCCCCCACCTACCTGATGCAGAAGTAGCTCAGCTAACTACTGTCTGTTACGACTATGAAGTCAAGGCATTACGTCCTGAAATCAATGCTCGTTTCTTAGAAGAGGAACGAATCTTAAATCGCGCGCACCCGAAGGCACTAGCTTTCGACACCCGTGTTCGTGCCCCGGTTACCATGTTTTCGTTAACTGCAGCTGACTGGCACACTTACCAGAACACGTACGCTACATTCTTGCATACTTACTTCAATCTTGAAAGTGTTGGAAAACCGGCACTTGCGGCCTGGCCCGCCATCAATGAGGTATACAACAAAAGTTATTTACCCAACAAGGCTCGAGCTATTATGCTCATCGCCTTTAATCACTACGAGTCTGTTACGACTACTGATGTGTCTTATTTGAAACAGCAATTTAACTCTGTTGTTTATAATCCTAACTGGTATGTCCATGTATTTATCGAAGCTGTCCTAGCATTTAGGCAAATCTCTTACCAACTTAACCAGGAAGAGACTGACCTTCAATTCGACTTTGATGGCACTCTTTGCAGAAAATCTATGAAGAGATACATCGGCATTATGCCGATAATACCAGCAACAACCGCTACGATCGTGGTTGGGTAGATTGGTGTTATATGTACGAAACCCGATCTTCATCTCGACCTGTGCCAGAAGCTGAACGATTGTGTCACCCTACCAACCCTAGCTACATTTTAGAATACGCATTAGACCTTTACAATGTCGTATCAAATGGGTCGAACAAAAGACGCTTAGAACGCCCTGTTTCTTGGCAACCCTATGTCGAAGGTTTATCATCTCAACCAAAGCCAAAGTTACTACTTACACATACTTTGGACTCATCAGACAAAAGTCTGACTCAAACTGCTAACACACTCGCCTTCATCACTTCGTCCCAACCTGGTACATCTTCCACGTTTAATGCTAGACGCTTGCGTAACTCTAATGATGCTCGCCAGCCTTTCTCTCGCAGCGATTTATCGTATTATCGTCCTGGTGATTCTTACGTCACCAAGAAAACTTCCGGACAGTCCCATGACCGTCCAATTTACTCCCGCACTTCTGACAGGTCCTCTCGGTCTAACATGAAATTATTAGATCGAACAAACCACTCCTAAAACACCCTGCGAGAACAGTGTAGCGAACTCACGAAACATGTGACAGAAAATGATACCACGACTCAGCTACAACATAATCTCAACAAGTTATTTGAGACTCTGTTACAATCAGCTGACTGTCAACGACACCTACTGAGGACAACAGTAGTTTACTTCGTCTAAACGAACAGCTCATGTTTGCAGAAGACATCATTTATGATGTAGACGTTCATGTATCCTCGACCGAAAAGTCGTTAAACTATGGAGCCACAACACCATACTGTTGTTACTGCTCCCACCCCAACAACAACTCCTCCTACTACAAACACACAGGG